>BLKR01001426.1:0-205000 GCA_011170035.1 Teleogryllus occipitalis
AGAAATCATTCATTAAAGGGCATCGTACGGTATACATTACGACGTCTTCGCCGTTTATGGCGTCAAGAATTGCGTCATCACACATTCAGCCAATCCCAGCGATTCTCTAATCGTGGGGAGGTTGCGATTAACCGGGCAACCAACTACTGTTTTTTTCGCACAGATGTAAAATATCCGTTACGTCACAATAAAGTTTCCGAAATTGAACTTCGATTCCCTTACAAATTTATAATGGCAATTTGCTGTATTCGAATCATACAAATTTAAAAACTCGCTCGTAACGTTTCTCATTTTCAAAACGTGTACTCATGCAATGAAGCTTAACATTATAAACTAGTTGCATAATATACTAGTTCGACATCACATCCACATTATTTGATACCGTTCTTTTCGTAACTAGCTAAAAGATGCATGGTAGTGTGAATTACAGATAGTGTGAAAAACCCTCTAGATGACGTGTAGGTTGGTGCTGGATCTCGCCATCTACTTTGGGTAGATCACCGCCACCTCCCGAGGAAAAACATGGAAGGTCCCCTACGGAACAAATGGCACGGGGAATCGAAATAATCAGTGAATCCAGCCCGCAGTTTCCACTGGAAATGATCGTAGATGGCGTGAAAATGTTTTGGAAAATCTAATTTCTTGTTAATAGCTGCGATTGGTTGAAGTCCGAATGGATTCATTTTTACCGAAAGAGCCTTAACACATAAGTGAAAGAGCCTTAATAATTGTCCGCTAGCCCGGACGAACTCCAACTGTGGGCGCCACGTGCCGTAGCGCTGGGCCCGTCTCCAGAGACTGCGGCAGGCGCCAGCGCGCTCAGGCGGGAGGGCAGGGGAGCTCAGTGTGTTCCGCGCGGCAATGGACCGCGGTTACAGCTGCAATTAAGCGTCCCGCCCCCACCACGCCGCCCCGCCCTGCCCCGCGCCACGCCGCGCCTCGCCCTCCCGCCCCACGCCGCGCCGCGCCGCCCCGCCCCTCCCGACGTCGCTCCGCCCGGCCCCGTCCCATCCCGACCTACCCCGCCCCGCCCCACCCCACCCCCCCGCCCCGCCCCGCGCCGCGCCGCGCCGCGCCGTGCCGCCCCGTCCGACCCCGCTCCGCCCGGCTCCGCCCCCCCCCCCCCCCCCCCCCCCCCCCCCGCCTGCCCCGTCCCGAACCGCGCCACGCCGCGCCGCCCCCCTCGAACCCGCTCCGCCCAACCCCGCCCCACCCCGCCCCGCCCTGCCCCGCCCCGCTCCGCGTCGCGCGCGCCTCTCCGCCGCCATTTTGGGCGACCTCCCCTAACCCCACCCTCGCTGGTGACGCTCTCGCCGCCCTCTAGAGGGCTTTGGCGAGGCGACCGACCCCCGGTCAGGAGGGTGCGTGGAGTAGAAGAGGGAGCGATGGGTTTTTTCTTCACGGCGAGCCGTGCAAGGGCCCAGTCTGCGACCTGATGGGGCATCCACGTAATTCATTTGACCTGGAGGTCCTAGTGTGGTTTGAGGCCTGAGGGTGACAAGTTTCGACATTAACTAGGGCTGGGTCGAGATTCAGTCGCTGTCTGGAAGAATTCTAGCGTGGCCGGCTGCTCTGATCGGTTGTTTCATTTATGGAAAGCAATGAATACCGGAGCAGGACCCTTGTAAACTGACCATGATCTTTCCTTCCTCTTCCATTTTTTCCTACCCTCGCCTCTTACTTACACACGCTTAGACATATGCACTGCACTACCACACATGTCGGGATAGCAACCGAGAGCTTAAGTGAGTCCTGGCTGCAGGGCGGTGCCCAGCTGGTGAGGTGATGACACCTGTTTGGGGGAAAAAAAAAAAAAACAACTAGCCGACGAGTATACTGGGTTAACGCTGGATCTCGTCATCTATTGGAGGAAGATCACCGCCACCTCCCGAAGAAAAACATGGAAGGTATACTATGGGACTAATGGCACGGAAAGTCGAAATAATCAGTGAATCCAGCCAGCAGTTATCAGTGAAAATGATCGTAAATGGCGTGAAAATGTTTTGGTCGTTTTCGGATGGTGAAATGAGTGTTAAAATTAACAGAAGTAAGAAATAGAAAATAAATGAAACAGTAGGGTGTTCCGGAAGAGGATTTTGTTGCGGCGAGACAACTGCGAAAGGAAATACACTGGGATAAAGAATAATGCAAATGAGAAGAAATGATGGGGGTTGTCATAAAATATCCCAAAGAAAGAAGGGAAATTTTAAGGAGAAAAAGGAATCTTAAGAGAAGAGGGAGGACAGAAAGGAGCTTGACACAATGGATAGTGTTAAAGAATGGGAAATACGAAGAAATAATTTAAGAAAGTCGAGTAGGAGAGAAAATAAAAGAGTGAAGTGAATAATATCATTATTAGAGACAATACTTTAATTACAAATTGTTTATAAGAAAATGAAATATAAATTATCTTTTCGTCGCATAAAAATGAAATTGAATGGCTGGACGTTTTCTTACAAGCCTAAAATGGGTGAAATACCATAAACAATAGAATTTATTTTAAAGGTTGGTGTGGAGTGAATTCTGAATCTACAGAATGTCTGCTCAAGTGAATAAGACACGCAAAAAGACCGTGATTTATATAAGAACATTTTAAATATACTTTTTTAAACAAGAGCAAGTAAGAAAACTCGTGTATTTCATCAGAAAAATATTATTTAATACATTAGCGTAGCCTGGGAAAAAATATAATAATTTTAAAATAAAACATGTTTATTCAAATTTAAATAAATTTTTAATTCATTTTAAAAATTTAAAAAGTAAAATAATTTAAAAATGTGAAATTAATTTTACCTTATAGAAATATTTTTGTATGATTTATATTTTGTATTTCTCCCACAGTAATTTGAAGATCCTATCATAGAAAAAAAGGAGTTTTTTAAATTTCATCTCTTCAATTTCAGCAGCCGCGTTCTCCAAAGCACTTTTAATGATTCCGCGCTCTTCTGCCAACGATCGTTTCGCGAGGCGAGGCGAGACAGAAATTCCGGTCCATAAAGCGAACAAGGCCAGTACACGGGTTTGTTCTCTTGCGTGCACATCTGCCCCCTCAGCAGATTCTAAACAACACCTCGTGTAATCCCCGGAGAGTACAGAGCGGGGTTCGTGCGAGCGAGAACGAGTGCGGGGGGGGGGCGACCGCGAGGGTGCTGGGGACAAGGCCCTCCGGGCGGCGGGCACTTTCCGTGGGGCCGGACCGTCGCGCAACGCGACGCTGCTAGCTGGAGAGCGAGTTGGAACGCGGGTTAGAGAGCACGTGAGATGTACTACATAGGAGGGAGGATGTTGGTTCGTTTCTTTTTTGTTGGTTCGTGTCTTTTTTGTTGGTTCGTGTCTTTTTTGTTGGTTCGTCTCTTTTTTGTTGGTTCGTGTCTTTTTTGTTGGTTCGTGTCTTTTTTGTTGGTTCGTGTCTTTTTTGTTGGTTCGTGTCTTTTTTGTTGGTTCGTGTCTTTTTGTGGATTCGTGTCGTTTTGCTTGGTTCTTATCGTTTTGCTTGGTTCTTGTCGTTTTTCTTGGTTCTTGTCGTTTTGCTTGGTTCTTGTCGTTTTGCTTGGTTCTTGTCGTTTTGCTTGGTTCTTGTTGTTTTGCTTGGTTCTTGTCGTTTTGCTTGGTTCTTGTCGTTTTGCTTGGTTCTTGTTGTTTTGCTTGGTTCTTGTCGTTTTGCTTGGTTCTTGTCGTTTTGCTTGGTTCTTGTCGTTTTGCTTGGTTCTTGTCGTTTTTCTTGGTTCCTGTCGTTTTGCTTGGTTCTTGTCGTTTTGCTTGGTTCTTGTCATTTTGCTTGGTTCTTGTTGTTTTGTTTCGTTCTTGTTGTTTTGCTTGGTTCGTGTCGTTTTGCTTGGTTCTTGTTGTTTTGTTTCGTTCTTGTCGTTTTGCTTGGTTCTTGTCGTTTTGCTTGGTTCTTGTTGTTTTGTTTCGTTCTTGTCGTTTTGCTTGGTTCTTGTCGTTTTGCTTGGTTCTTGTTGTTTTGTTTCGTTCTTGTCGTTTTGCTTGGTTCTTGTTGTTTTGTTTCGTTCTTGTCGTTTTGCTTGGTTCTTGTCGTTTTGTTTGGTTCTTGTCGTTTTGCTTGTTTTTTGTCGTTTTGCTTGGTTTTTGTCGTTTGGCGTGGTTCTTTTCGTTTTGTTTCGTTCTTGTCGTTTTGCTTGGTTCTTGTCGTTTTGCTTGGTTCTTGTCATTTTGCTTGGTTCTTGTTTTGTTTCGTTCTTGTCGTTTTGCTTGGTTCTTGTCGTTTTGCTTGGTTCTTGTTGTTTTGTTTCGTTCTTGTCGTTTTGCTTGGTTCTTGTCGTTTTGTTTGGTTCTTGTCGTTTTGCTTGTTTTTTGTCGTTTTGCTTAGTTTTTGTCGTTTGGCGTGGTTCTTTTCGCTTTGTTTCGTTCTTGTCGTTTTGCTTGGTTCTTGTTTTGTTTCGTTCTTGTCGTTTTGTTTCGTTCTTGTCGTTTTGCTTGGTTCTTGTCGTTTTGTTTGGTTCTTGTCGTTTTGCTTGTTTTTTGTCGTTTTGCTTGGTTTTTGTCGTTTGGCGTGGTTCTTTTCGTTTTGTTTCGTTCTTGTCGTTTTGCTTGGTTCTTGTCGTTTTGCTTGGTTCTTGTCGTTTTGCCTGATCCTCGACGTTTTTCTTGGTCCTCGACGTTTTTCTTGGTCCTATTTTTTCGTCTTTTTCATTTATTTTTTACTATTATTTATTTTATGTTTCTTATTATTTCACGTTCAGATCTTTTTTCCATTCCGGAGATAAATGAACGTGTGCATATCGAAGGCATACGTAGATGAACTCGCTTTTAAATTCAACCCGAGGTAGCAGGAATCTTTTTGGCTTGTGCCCCGTGCGTCCGTTACTATCTATTGACTTACCGGACTTCTGTCAGTGCGTGATATGTTAAAAAATCAGTTTACCCAAGTTCGTTCCGTCTCTCAACCGTAGGGATTTTTCACGGGAATTAAACAAAGGGGATTTCCAAACAATTGTACTGTGCGTTAAAATGCGCCGGCAAATTTTCTCTCTCCAATTTAAAAAAAAAATCTTTGTTCTTTTGTGCAATGCATCCTCTTTGGCATATGGAGCGCTTTACGCTCAAAGGAAAATTACGCTTAGAAACAAAGTGCATTCTCTTCCCCATCCCTCCCCTCCCCTCCTAACTTCTCCCTCCCCCTTCCTAACTCCTCCCTCCCCCCACCTCCCGTCATCACTCCGTGGTAATGGAAGCTTTGTGAAATTTTCAAAGCGCCGATGCCCTTTAAGTATAAGAGACGGTGGAAAAGTGATATATGACCAAACGAGACTTTCGCCTCTGATCTGCAAAGAATGGCAATCCTCGATCTTTGATGCTATGTTGTCATCATGACCATCGCAATATAGTACGTTTATAAGTCTGGGAAATTTAGGCAAATTCTTGCCCCATCAACAATCATTGACCTGTTGAATCTCCGTTCTAGCGATCTTCTTTCTTGTTGATAGGTTTGTGGTTTTTAAATCTGCATGGTGGTGAACATATAAGTGATGAATGAGGATTATTCTTATTGTCATGATTTGAGCTAGAAACCAGAGAGACCTGACGAATCTCCTATTAACATTACACTTTTTTATTAAACTTTTATGGAATACTGTGTGACAGTGGTCAGAACTGTCGCCACCACATAATGTGATGGCTGGATTAAAGAGGATTAAGAATTAACTTTGATTAACCTTTTTCATACAAATATTACTGAAAATCTTTTTACTGAAACTTTGATGGTTGATGTTCTTTCAATACGGTAAGTGTATGATGTGGGACGGAATGCTTTATTTTCCTTATGTGGGAAATTGTGTGAATTAAACATTTTCTATTCTCAGAAAGCCTTCGATCGGAATAGAAATAGAGAACGTCGAGGCACATGCATATAACACTCGACGTAGAAATCATATTCATCAGGTGACAGTATCAACACCTCATTACAAAAAATGCACATACAATACATGTACATTATTTCACAACACTTTGCCAGATGTCATTAAATGATTAAATTCGATAGAAAAGTTTAAATCCAAAGTGAAATCGTTTCTGCTGCATAACTGTTTCTATACAATTAGAGACTGCACTGAGCATCACAAGGAAAGTAACATTAATTTTAACAGTGATATTTAATGCGTTATTTACCATTTGGATTGTATGTGAAGAAATGGAGTACCATTTGGCTGTTCTATTTCTTATAAACGGGGTTCACTATAACCGAGGTTCAGGTTCACTAAAACCGAATCTTTTTATACTTATTTGTATTGTAACTGAAACGGGACCAATTACGTAAGTTCACTATAATCGAAATTTCACTGTATCCGTTCACTGTATCCTCTTCGTTTCTCTGTATCTGTTCTTTATAACCGGAGTCCACTGTACGTCACTATTATGCCACACACTTTCGACACTTAGTTACTTTCGACACTTAGTTACTTTCGACACTTAGTTACTTTCGACACTTAGTTACTTTCGACACTTAGTTACTTTCGACACTTAGTTACTCTCTACACTTAGTTACTTTCTACACTTAGTTTCTCCACATCGTTTTTTTCTACACTTTGTTTCTTTTACACTTTGTTACTTTCTACACTTTGTTACTTTCTACACTTTGTTACTTTCTACACTTTGTTACATCACGCCACTATCCGCACGCTTTGTTACACCAACCGATGTATTTATTATACGCGCACATTTTCTCGAGCCCTGTTGTCAAAATAACAAATCTCCACTCCTCTCACATGTAAGGAAATGATGCCTGAAGAAAATGTGCGCAGGTAATGATACCAGTTTACATTTTTATTTCAGCTTTAATCACGATTTGCATAAGGATAACCATCTGATAAATGTGAGTGAAAACTGATGTACTATTTCTTTCTTTTTTAGGTGAGTGACGACTACGTGAACAGGTGCATATTTCACTCGTTTCGTGACACGGGTGAGTGACAAATGCTTTATTTTAATACGTAGCTGCTTAGCACATAGAATATTACGAATTCTTGATAACCTTTTCCGAAGAACTCTCTGACATAAAGTTCGTCATTAATTCGAAAACTCTATGGCAAGACGTGAAGTGCGTCACTTTTCTAGTATGTCCGTGAACTCTTTCAACAAAATGACTTGAAGAGAAATTATTAAGAAATTCCCATGGCCAAACGGAACTTTTCTCAGCAAAGTGACACGGGAAACATTTCATGTAACCGAGGAGAATACGATACTGTAGTTTTTACCACCGTAAATGACAACCCAAGTACCGACAGGGTATCGGAAGTGATTATTATTATTATTATTATTATTATTATTATTATTATTATTATTATTATTATTGTAGATTAAAAGCCTTTCAATAGATTATTCATTTATTATTATTGAAATGATTACATTTTACGTTCTAGTATAATACGAACTCCACATACAAATTACTTATTCGACCATTCAGCAAAAAACAATTGTACCTCGACAACTAACATAACCCCGGTTGCTTCGTAACAACGTAACTTCATAGCTTGGTTTTATTCTCTTGAATAACATGAATACCATCAATTATTATTATTATTATTATTATTATTATTATTATTATTATTATTATCTTTATCACTATTATTATTATTATTTATTATTTACTACTGGATCTGGCAATCCTTCGCTATTGCAGTGCATAACAATTCACACGCCACGGGTTAAGTGGTTAATCAGTAAACACATATAGTGATTAGACAGAGCAAAATATCATGTATTATAGAGGTGCAAACACGAGCTCAACTATGCATTCCCTGCAAGCATAGCTGGCAAACTCCACAGAAAGCCAAGGAGGATAAAGGGTGGAGCCTCCTTGCACACTAGTGGCGTGGTACTTGTCTCGCACGTTACCTCTCCTTACCTCTCCACCGAAAGGACCCGCCCGCCTCTTCACGGGGAGGCATCGATCTGCGTCCTTGTCTTCTAGTCTGCCCTCGCCTAGTCACCACCTCCTAGAGTAATAAAGCCTGCTCACTGTTTCGTGACGTCACCGTAGGTAGTCATGGAGAGCGTCGGTCACTCCTCGCTTACCTTTTCCACATTTTCCACACCAGGAAACCCGTTTTCACTTTTGTATAAAAAATTATCAATTCATGATAAAAGTTCTTTTAAGTACACTTTTTAATAAATATTGGTTTTCAATACAGTATATTATAACCTATTTATTGGGAATACAACTGATGAATTTACTGGAAAATATTCAATCTTCTGCAATTTGTTTGATAATCTATCATTTTCTTTTGACAAAACTCAACAAAAAATACAGTTTTACAGCGTAAATGTTTGACTAAATCATTTACTGAATGACATTAACACAAGCATCATGAACTAATTCTCTCTCAGCTATTTTAAGATAGTGGGACAGCAAACATTTCATTCATTGGTGACTTTGGAAGCATTCCTTATTACAAGGAGTCGTTGGGAGCATTCACCTATTCTCATCTTACATTTTCTTCAGTGCATATTCCAGGAAACTAAATTTTCTTCCCTATTTTAATACAATAGTATATCAATGCATGATTAAAAACTTTGTTCTGAGCCCATGGTTTTTATTAAACATATTTCTTTACAATACAATACATTAAACCTAATTATTTACAATATAATACACAACACCTAATTATTTACAATATAATACACAACACATAAATTTCCATTTCCAATCTTTCTCGCTTTTCATAAGGGCCTTCCCGTCTGGAACACTTCTTGGTAAGGTGAGCTGGACAGTTAGGGAACACAGATGGTACAGCATCACTTCTTCACTTCGGTATATTCAGTCTCGATGACAGTTTCTCTCCTTGTTCATTATACACCTTCTCTCAAATAATGTCATTTTGATGGAAATGAAGGTGGCATACCTGAAAGAAGAAAAAATAATATATTATAATATGTATAATTTATTATTATTATTATTATTATTATTATTATTATTATTATTATTATTAAGGTTGCATGAGAGATAAACAAAAAAATTGTACAGTGGTTAGTCTATAATATCAAATATGTGCATAAAATTTAAGTTTCACTTTCAAACCAATTTTACCAAAGAACAAAACAAATTAATTTGAAATTAATTCATGCACCACTGAGACTTATGCTTTCGTACTTCCCTAAGGTAATTCCTTTGACATACATTATTGTTTTGTTTTAGTAACTTATTCATACAAGTTACGGAAAATCTCTAAGATTGTTTGTGAGGTTATGAATTTTTTACGCATTACTTACAATTGAATGCTATAACTCAAGTGCTACTATTCTAAGATTATTTAACTGATAGTTTAAGTTTTTACTATCACTATTCACTTAACAGTATACAGAAAATAGTTGCAAGTTCAGCATCATAATACTAGGAAGAATTGCAAGATCTAATTGCAAACAACTTGGTTTCGTGATAGAACATTAGGAATATTACTAAATTATGTCAAAACCCTTAGCAACTTACATACAATTTATGCTTTTAATAAATAATAAATATAATAAATGTAGGTTCTACATATGCATATGAACCACAGCTTTACCTTCGAGGATTTGGAAGGAACAAAATCTCTGCGAATAGCAGTCGTCCATTTCTTCCGCAAAGCAGGATCTTTTGAAAACCAAAAACATGTACTTTTCAGGCTTCAATGTCTTTGGTTTCTCAAACACCTCGAACTACATGCTCTCAAAACATCCAATAAACCAACAGTATAATATAAGTATGAAGGCCCTTTGAGCACACCGAACAACACAAGCACATTCCCGCTGGCTGCTGTACCCACTTGAGCACCGCCTGTGAGCTACCCTGCCTGCCATTTTAGTGACAATAAGCACTGTGACAAGAAAGCTTTCTCAACTCTAAGGAGTGAGTGGCAGATGTGAAATCTCAGTGAGAATAAAAAATAGCGTGAGGTTATAGTTAAGTGCATTTAGCGCTCTATGCGGATATCAGAAGTACTATCTCATAGTAATGTGCTACTTTAATACATATTATTTTTATGTCTGTGATTTGCTCACCAATAATTTATTTCTTAATACCTATAAGAATTCGATGAGCCATTGATGATAAATGTATAATTTGCTTACTAACTAGCTATTTAAAATTTGTAACTGACAGAAAATTATATAGTGTATCAACACCCCCTTTTGAAATCCTCGACACTAGATCGCGTTCATGTCACGGCGAAAATGCACTCTCTGAGCTACTGTATCAATTTACTCGGTGAAGAAGCGTCAGCCCCATTCCACGCCATTGCGTTACAGGAGTTCAGTGCTTGTTCTCTTATGAGCTAAGGTCTTTACGACGACTTGCACTTATAAATATTGAAAATGACTTCTAAAGCCGAATTAGCTTGTGTGTATTCTGCGCTAATTCTTGCAGATGACGATGTTGCAGTTACAGTAAGTATTATGAATTGTCCGTAAATGAAAAAAATATGTGAACCTCTTTGACCACGTGGTGATTTCAGGGTGAGAAGATACAAACCATTCTGAAAGCTGCAGGTGTTGATGTTGAACCTTACTGGCCTGGACTGTTCGCGAAGGCTCTGGAGGGTATAAGTGTTAAAGATTTGATAACCAACGTAGGTTCTGGTATTGGAGTTGGTGGTGGCGGCGGTGCGCCTGGAGGTATGTTGTGCAAAGGAAGTTACAATGATGTGGGTGTTTAAGAAAAAGTGATTTCTTATACTGAATTATTTTTTTGAACGTAGCTCCGGCAGCGGCAGCTGCCGCGGCTTCCGAAGCTCCAGCCGAAAAGAAGGAAGAGGCTAAGAAGAAGGAGGAGTCTGAAGAATCGGACGATGATATGGGTTTCGGTAAGTTTTGGTATTGGCATGAAGGGTATATATGTAAAAGTATATATGACCACCAACAGCGCAAAAATTTACATTAACTCTAAATGTAAATATATTCCGAAAAATTTGATTGCTACTCTGGAGTATCTAAAACTATTCAGTGTGAAGTAAATTTGAATCATGTTTTGACTAGGGAAGACAGATTGATTTTCATTTAATGAGCATTATTAAATTGCAACATTTTTATTTTATGAAATGTGTAGGACATGGGCTGACCATAATCCACGGAATTGCTCATTATTGTAGAGTAATGATCTCTAATTTCAAAGATCGGGAGAAATGAAGAGATGGGTGTAGTAAGTTGGTGATAATGGTGTAATATTAGTAGGGAAAATGAACACCAAATCACAAATGGTTTTGTGTTCATTTTTCCTACTAGAATTTTTTTTTCTAAGAAGTGGTAGAAACATCCTAGGTTGCCCTGTTGCCTGCTTGGTTTTCTTTATTCAGGAGATTGAATTAAACCTTTTATTTTTAATAATTATCTGGATACTTGTTCGTGAAGTACAGCATATTTTAAAGAAAAGGGTATTCTTTCATTACTCTTGTCTTCTGCTATAACTCAAGAGAAAAAAAAGCTGAAAACATTGCCTTATATATTAATAACAAAAACCAGTACCAAGTTGGTATGTTTATGCTTAACTGTTCGATATTGTGGAGACATTACTTCGATTTGCTTTTAGACTGAAAATAATTTTTAATTAATTTGAAGTGTTAAAAATTTAACTTCAATTTTAAATTTAACTTTTTAGGTCAATAAGTAAATTCAGAAGTGGCAAATAAAATTTTTACTAAATCAATTGTTAGATTATACTGAGATTGATTCATAGCTGCCTGTGAAGTAAATCAGCTGTTGCAGTGCCATCTAATGAGAAGGTTGAACGCTGCCACAGTGATGTGGATGGCACTGTTACAGCTGATGCGAAGTCACAAGTAGCATTGGAAAAATCGCAGTGTGGATATCGGTATTATTGCATTTATTTGAATGCTCGACTAGATAATTTCAAAATTATGAATTGTAATATCCAAATATTATGAAGGATAATGAAATTTCCAATGATTACTTGTATTAGCTGCTGATAACAATGATGTAAACCAGCATTATGAGAAAAGTTCATCGCAATAGTATTTTTGTTAGATTTGATCTTGGTTGCTAACTATTTTTCTTCTGTTTCAGGTCTGTTTGACTAGACTGCTCATTCCAAGAAAATGACTTGTAATATTTTAAATAAAATATATAAGTAAATATGTCTTTTTATTAAAACCATTCTCATGTGAAATTGAATTTTAGGGTTGTGAAGTTTGATTTACTGCAATACTTAAACGTTCAGTGAAGGTTGTTAAATAAAGAGCGGTTGAAGCAAAGGGCTAATTTTAAGTGTTTTTGGTGTGCAGTGGGCTGGGAAGGGATTGGCGATTTGTTTTAAAAGTCCATGGGCCTTACTGGGGCAGTTACATTCACTTGTGCTTTTTACTTGGTGTACAACTAGTCAGACTTGTGAGCGATTTGTTTTTGGAAGTGGCTACCTTGTCCTGAGATCTTCCAGATTATCTTGTATATGCAATGGAAGGAAATGACATTCTCAATGGGACTTTTACCTTTCATTTCCTAAATTGTTACTAGTTGCCAAAATTTAATAACTTAAGTTTGAAAATGGAAGCGCATGTGTAAAAGTTAAATACCAATCTTGTGGAAATAATTCTATTTGTTGGGATTTTGAAAACTGCTTTCTGAAATTTATTTTAGTGAAACTGGATGTATTATAGTGCAATTTAGTTAACGCCGTAGTAAAGAGATATGAAGGAGTAGATCTCAAATGCAAGGCAGGATGAATATTAGCGAATCGTTAGTTTTTGGGAATTAGACAATGGGTTACTCCTAGTTGATACATGTTTAAAAACATTTCAACCATGCCTTTGCAGTTATTTTAATTAGTTAGGAACGTGGAATCGCTGAACATAGAAACTTTTGAGTTAGGGAAAAGTGGTTCAGAAAAGGGCCTCTGTGAAAGTTCGCATCTCATCAGGGTACTGTGGATGAGTAATTGAATCGCGGTGGCTGAAGACCTTTAATAGTCCCCGATAATTGTCTACTAAAAAAACTTAATGGAGACTCGCGAGTGATACTGTGCGTTAACGATGTTCTAAAATTCTAAATAATTAGCAGAAGATGGGAAATAATCTGTCGGCTAGAGTACTAGGGCCGTTACTACCAGTATTTACCTTCGCACTCCCTATTTTTCCTAAATGTCAGAAGAAATAGGGTCTAAAATTAAACTTTTTTGCAGACGTCAGGCTCCTTTCTATAAAATATAGAAATATTGAGAACTTGCCAGGTCACGGTAAATTACAGCGCGACTTGCGACGTTTGCAAGAAAGGACAGAAATCAAAAGTATTGTTTTTGCGCGTGTAGAAATAAAACAGCAAAGTATTTACTTGAGGCTTAGGTAATCCCTCTAATTATTGTAAATACCTGGGGGGTGATAATTATCTTCAAAGGAGGTATATCAAATTTACTGTTGTGGAAATATTTACATTTTATAATGCGGGTGTTAAGGATGGGAAGGATCAGTATTCGCTTCTATAGAAGGATCAGTATTTGCGTTACATAGAGCGTTGGGATCCGTGTAGGAAGGGCAAGGTTAACTATAAAAAGGGTTAATAGAACAAATTGTTAAAAGCAGAAATTCGTTGGTAAATTATTGTAGCAAAGCATCGAGTTTGGTATCATTGGCGAACCTTAGGGGAAAAAGCAAGGTTATGTATTTTTTACAAAGCATTGGAGCAGGAACCGGCACGGAAATAAATATTTCAAGAAAGACTCCATGGGTCGATTTAATTAGCACATGTCGACCAAGGAAACGAACGATTAAATATTCTTTCGAACAAGTCTATTGTTACATGAATATCTTGTCTTTTATAATTCTCTGAGCTTGCCTGCAATAGTAGTGGCGATTCCCCACAAGCATCAAGTTTAGAAATGTGTTCGATTCTAGCAAAAAAAAGGTGCCAGTGATAGGACTAGTTATTTGTGAAGGGCCACTGCTTGAATAAAAATTGTATTCTTGTCAGGTGAATTAGAATCAATATTGCAGTTGATATACTAAGGAAATATTGCGGCACTATACTTGTGTTTTTCTTACGTGGCGGCTGGGGGTAGTATCTACAAGAAGGAATTCGGCATGACGAGTCATTCTCTGCCCTGCCACAAGATGTCGCATGATCGCGACCGCATCAAGCAGTGCTGCAGATCAAGCGACAGGACTGAGAATGACTCAAAAAGTCGTGCCGAATTTCATCTTGATACTACCGTCATCCGCCACGTTAGAAAATCCCCACTATACTCACTCAACTTATTTAGATTTATAAGCTTGAAGAATTTGGCGTGATACTACAAATGCTATAAATTATATAGGAAAAAGCTTTCAGAGCAAAGATGATTCTTTCAGCATACAATTTCATTACAAGTTGATTCACATTAAAAAAAAATAATGACCCCAGTTCCCTATATTCTCCATTAGTTTTCATTCTGTTTCTCTCAATCAGTGGATCAAATGATGATGTCTTTTATTTTGCTTCTAAGCAGTAAGTATTTTCCTCTCTCCTACCAATATCACATTCAGTTAATTTCTCATTGAGTAAGTAGATACATATTAGAAACAAAAACATATATCAAAAAGGGATAAATGAATAAGAGCAAAAATTACCAAAACCTTTTTGGAAGTTTTAGAAGGATCACAAATGTGTTGTGTTGAAGCTCCTTCAAATATTTTGTTACCAAGAGAACAATACTACCTTAAAAAGTTTTCCTTAGGATTTACCTGAATATAAGACAACCCTTAAGTTTGAAGAGGCCTCCTGAGAATTTTTGAAATTTTTAACTAACTTACTGTTTACTCAAAGTAAAATTTAAATGGTCAATCTCTAGAAAATTATTTTGTTGATGAGAACGATAAAACTTATTGTCTGAGCTATCACTAATTACTTCTTCCTTAAAATTACCATAATCATGGTTTTTGTCGCTATCCTCTTCATTTTAACATGCATCATGCTTCTTATAGTAATCGAGTAACGATGTATTATAGAAAAGCGTTATATTTATATTATCTTCGCAGCTTATTGTTTCTATTCATGACTTGGAAAGGCAATGTAAAACTACAAATCTTAACTGACTAGCCTTAATCTGCAAATTTAAGACAACCCAATATTTTTCGAATGAGATTTTGGAGTGGGAAAACCTAGTCTTATATCCAGGTAAATATGATAATTACAGGATTTTTTATTTTTATCACCTGTATATTAAAACAACAGTAAAAATAGAAGTTTTTGTATCTGAAGTTCCCAAGCACAATTTCACAGAACAAAAACCTTCTCTTAAAAGCAATTTCAATTTTGCTTGTCTCATAGTTTTGACAACAGATTTCATTGGTTTAGATTACTCATCACTTTGTTTATTACCTTGGTCTTCTCAGAACACATTTTGATCAGCATTGACTGGGCTGAATACTATTTGCAGTTTCTAAGGAACATTTAGCAATATAATGTATGGTTTTTGTTGTTGCAAAATAAATAAAAGTATCATACTTGGGGAATAACAAAGATTACTTGGAAGCTGTGGTACCAACTTTTAATAAACTCTTAATTGAATCCACTGGTTATGGTTAGAAGCAATAGGCTCCATACTTCCCACACATATAAATATAAAACAAAAAAAAAAGATTTAATGTTTAAAATAAAAGAAACACTTGCAAATTTGAACCAAGCCTTTTATTAATAATATGGAAAGCATAAAACATGTGTTTAATTAAATTCATATAAAAGAACTTCTTATAGTGAACTGGTATTTTCACAACAAAATCTATATTTCAAAAGCAATGTTTTTACAAAGAAAACCAATGCTGACAATCTGCACAATAAAGGCAAGAAATCATGGTGGAAAAGTAGGTAGGTAATATCTACTTACATTAGAAGTAAATAATAAAAATAAATGTAAATAGAATTTTGGAAAAAGAAATTGGAGACATTTCAAAACAGCTTTTTCCAAAATATGCAAAAAAGAAATTTGTTTAACTTAATAATTATCTAAAAGAAAAGTAATTATAATTCTACATGAAATGAATAATCAGTCTGAGTGTTAACTTGCAAATCTTCATTTAAAGCAATATCAACCCAACAAATGTAGGCAGAACACATGTAAAATAATGGATTTTCTGAATCATAGGAGTCTTGTACCACAAATGACAGGAATGCTTGTGTGGTTTGTGCAAATTAAACACTATTTTCTTAATACTCAGTCCACATTAAATATGTATTTTGACACCATCTTGGGAAGATTTTGAGATGCAAATAGGAAAGCTATTATAAATTCCAATAATTAACCAAACAATCACACTATTTGCTTAATTTTCAAAGTTTGGGGTAGAAAATGAAGCTGTACATGAAATTAAATGTGTACAAGCTGTTTAGAGATTAGCACATACATATGTTTTATAGGCTGTGTTCCTGAAGACAAAAATTAATAAGGATCAACTTGTCATTCCCTACAAAGAACACAAATTATACAAATAATATGTACATATAGGAAAAACTTACAAAAATGTAATTAATAAAGATTGGGAATGGTATAACTAAAACCATATATTTTACTTGGTTTTGGCAAAGTTAGGCAGAACATTTAACTTTTCAGTCTTATTCACCTATATTACACAGTTTTGTTTTATTAAGTAGATTCATTATACATATTTATTTCAACAGTCTGATTTACTTGTGACATTTGATCAGAATATGGCTCTGGAATAACAGGCAGGGATGGTGCTTGCCGTGAACAAGAAGGCTGCTGTTGAATTTGTTCATTGTCAAGGGAAGAAGCTGAAGTATCTCCAGCAGTAGACTTCCGTAATTTTGGAAGTCTTTTATTTTCAGATGACAGAGGATGAAAAATAAGACTTCGCA
This sequence comes from Teleogryllus occipitalis, assembly GCA_011170035.1. Taxonomy (NCBI): domain Eukaryota; kingdom Metazoa; phylum Arthropoda; class Insecta; order Orthoptera; family Gryllidae; genus Teleogryllus; species Teleogryllus occipitalis. Next base: position 16,786 of record BLKR01001426.1, read on the forward strand.
AAGAACCTCCAGAAGATGGCTTATTCCCATTTACTGATGTACCCATTTGCTTGTCTTTTCCTGCATTTTCCAGAATTACATCTGACTTTGTATTGCTGAACATTATAACAGCAGAATCATCATCATCATCATCTGCTTTACCACACTCTTCAGTGTTTTTATTATTGTTAGTTTCATTGGCATTTCTTTTGTCAAACAAAACAGAACACATTTTACCCAACGAGTCCATACTTTGCAAATCATCACTGGGGGGATCATGCCGAGACCGCCCATCACTATTCCAGGCTTTGCGACCCCCTATTATATCTATTTCAATTTCGGGTATCTCATCATCTTCAAACGCTTGTGGTGGTGCAATAAAGCTAACATGATCATCAAAACGCACTCTTTCTGAAACTCCATCTTCTCCTCCAGTAGTCCAGCTACTACTCTCGCTACCCTGAAATCAGATACAAACATTAATTTTAATTCCTGCCCATGGAATTGAAAATCAATTATATATTATTTCTGGTGAATAACTAAAGACACAAATTTTTTCTTTGTTTCTTTCTTATAAAATTTTTTGATTATGCTGCATTTTTTACAGAGCTGCCTCTCAATTCCCCATGAGACCTGTCACCACGGCAGCATTTAGGCACAGTTCTGCGTGTCTTTCTCAGTCGTGCAGCTAGGTGTCGCATTCTCGTTACCGTATCAAGCAGTGCTGCAGATGAAGCGGCACAACCAAGAAAGACACGGAAAATCATGCCTAAATGCCACTGTGGTGACAATAAAATCAAATGCAAGATACATACTCTCAATTTTTAAGTTATTTCAAGTGATGAAATTTGAAAATATAAGAGTATTTCAGAAATTTTTCTTATCAAGTACAAATTTTAGTATAGTGAGAGTGTAAATGAGACACACATTTATGGTAACATTAAACGTGAGATCCCAAAGTGAGGTAGAAAGGCCTCTCAAGATCAATATGGAAATATCACTTTGATGATTTTCATCAATACGGAAATATCAACGAGATCATTTACAGCAATGTTACTTTGAGGCTCCAAATCTGACAGTTATGGAACATTGGAATCTAATAAGGAAGGAATAAAAATGTTTATTATTCATTAACATGTTGTCTGTCATGCCAGACCATATGGTCTCATAGAGAGATTTAATTTTTTTTTTACTATGAGACCATATGGTCTCATGGGTTGGCTTGTCTCAATAGTATTAACAGTTGCGTTCCCATGAGTCGTACCTTTTTGTACATAAATTAATTTCTATATAATATTATATAAATATTGGTTCATGTTTCAATGAACTAGCATATTAAGAAGTATTTATTACTGTTGCCACAGAGGCGTACGCAAAAACCTATATGGTACCGAGGCGTAGTATAGTGAGAATGTGCTTGGCAGTGAAAGCATTAAATGAATATTTAGCATCATGATCTAATGAGTAAAGCTCTGTGTTGCGACTATTCAAAATATTAATTAGATTGAAATCTAAAAGGACATTATTGTAATTCTCCTTTCTGAGTCAGAATGGTGTAAATATTGTAATTTATCTTCCTTTTTCTGTTTTACCTGTCGATCTAGAGGAGTTCGTCGACGTGTGCGTCTTGTTGGTCCAGCTGCAAGTTCTTCCAGGGAACTCAATGATGCCGGACCTGCAGCATCGTCACTTCGTTGACTTGCTGAATCAGTGTGCACTTCTACTGGAGTGCATGCATCAACAATTGTTCCTCGATATCCAGACAAAGAACTGGAGTCCATTTTAAAATTGAGAACTGAACCAGCAAGGGCTCTGGTTGAAGCTCCACCGTCATCCGCAATGGATGCTGACACAGACTTTTCTGATAAACTGGTTGCTGCTGATGCTGTTTCACTACTCATACTGAATCTCTGAGTGGAGGCCACATCTGCTTGCACTTCAAGTCTGGAAACAAATAACTCTTAATAATCTTTGATTAGAATATAACAAATATGCTGAAACATAACATATCTATTTTTCAACTGTTATACGAACACATCTCATGAAAAATACTATGAGAAATGGACATTCACTAGTTTTAAACCACTACCAGCAACATGTATTAGCTACACCACATGTATTTTTAATATTTACTGAATTGAAGGAAAGGATAAAAGAAGTGGTTACATTACAGGAATATTAAATATGAAGTGAACATAGATGTGAAATACTTAAATGAAATGAAGATATCACTGAAATTTTAAATTTTTGTATTACTTTCATTATGTACATTATGAAACTGTTTAAAGCACAAGAATGTATTTTTCCAAAATTAACTGAAAATTAGTACAGCAACTGAATTCTAAGTAAAACCTGATGGATTCACCTCAAAAAACAATTGCTTGCAATTTAATTAACTTCAACAGTAAATGTAGTCACACTGTCTGCATCACAGGTTCCTAACGGAGTCAGTATCGACTCCCTGGGGGTTGCTGGAATTTTGAAGGGGGTGAATTCGGGATCTATAACCGAATATGAACCGACGATTGAATAGAATAATCAAGATTGTATTGATTACAAAAAATATTAAATGAACTTGATAATTAATTGCCTTCTGAGAGAGAGCAACAAAATAGAATAATAAATTACAAATCTGCTCCTCTTCTTTCATATCCATTGTTCAACCTTAGGATTAGGGGCAAAGGTAGACTGAGGCAATCGATGCACCATACCAGTCACCCGAAACAAGGGGTCCTTAAAAAGGACGTATTGCACTTAAGTACGCAATTGCTTAGGATATTTAGAAAATTCAACAAATTATAACTTTGTATTGACAATGACATTTTATTGCAGAAGAAATTTCTTCCTGAAATGCGCACTGGGGAAATGTTATGGCTAGTTAAAAAATTCTCAACATTGTTCAACAATGAAGATTAGAAACACAGCCACTCAGAAATGGAAGTACCTTTGATTATTGAAATTACTGAAGAGATATTTATGAAAATATTGGTGCACAAAATGTTCATCTTTAAGATGTTTACGAGCAATTTTTTGTATAATCATTATATACGTTATATTAAACAGAATAAATTAAGGGCATCAATGGAAGCAACAATTCATTTAAAAGGGGGTGATGAATGAAAAAGTTTGGGAATTCTTGGTCTACATCTAGTCAGACTTACCTCTGACCACCAGGCAGAACACTGGATGCAATACTACCAGCCAAGCTAGCGCCAGCTAAGGCCACATTGCTGGCAGATTCACGGTCATTCTCACGACCTAGTCTTTCGAGTTGGCTACCACTACCAAGAGACAGGGAGACCTCTCCAATGGAAGGGTTGGCACCGCGGTGGCTCACTGCATCCATGGACACTGCATCTACAAATGGTTCTATTTGTAAACATTGAAAAAGAAAACTAAGAATGAACTATACTATTTCAAAACACATGAATTGCTTCTACTGTGGTTGCATTATATACACCTATCAGAAAATTACAAGTCATTTCAAACAGAACTGGAAATGACAAGAAAAATGTAAAAGATTTGAAGAATGAATTGGCAATATTGTCCAAGAAATTTGAAGAATGAATGTGTCAGCTGAAATCACACTACTCCCACAGTCCGATGGATTAAATTAATGAAGGACATGGAGACAAAACAATGTATTTTAAGTGTGGTCTAGAAGTCATTACTACTAAGAAAGTTTAACCCAGCAAATAATTATGCCTCTGCCCTTCCCAGTACCTCACAGCATTTCTACAATAGGCAAATCACCAGATTATTAGTCAAGAAAATGGTTGCAGAGAATTATAGCTTTTTTAGTTGCTGCCTCTTAAGTTTACATATTGACTCAACTCATTCACTGTTTTTGCATCACTTTTCAAGACTGACAAAGAGTAGTGTTTGAAGTTTAGTTTATGAACGTATTTAGAGAGAGAATCAGATTTTATCATACCAGTATTCCTTGTGCCCAAAACTCCCATGAGCTCATTTTCATCATCAAAGTCAAAGCGTACACCTGTACCCGTTGTAGAAACACCACATCCACCAGATCTACACAGTGATACAGGAACAACACCATATACATAAAATAGAAGTATTGGTACTCCAATTCCTACAGCCAATCCAGCCAACACAGGGGACACCAATACCTGGAACAAAATAAGAATTATTGCAAAATTGTTGAAAACTATTGAAGTGTCACAGAAACACCAATATAACAATTGCCAACAAAAATAATATACAAAAATACATGTGCAGAGATTTGAATGCCCAATCTGAAATTTGCAGCAATTAGTTGAAATATGTCAATTGGCAAATGTTGTGTCTGAAAAGGCGTGTTTCACCAACAGGCAGCTTGTACTTTAATACGAAATATAAAAAGCTGAAATCCCTGTATTGCATTGCTCTGAATGTTGAACAAGCAAAAAATACTTGGGAATAACTCGCCAGTGATATATTAACAGGCGCTATAGTAAACTCCAATGGTGATGACAAATTACTGAATTCAGTAAATACGTTGCTTCTCATTTGGCAAAACATTCGGCAAGTTTTTTCTATGCGATGGAGACTTCGTTCTGCAAAAACTGTTTCGTACGTTCGAAATTAAATAAAAATAAAATGAAGAATGGCGAACACTTATTGACGTTCACTAACTGACAAGTTATGTTCCGAATCTCAGGGCACGCAAACGGTGCAAGGAACACTTGATGCGATGACCCGACCGTATACGATCGCGGGCCTCCTTGACGGGTCTCGGAGAGCTTTTCGAGATCGTTGGAAACGAACCATCGCCCGACCTGTAAGGGCAGAATAGGGAAGGGGGCTTCGAGCGCGGTCCATTTAGGGTATGCTCCGGCATGATGATCGGCTAATGATCGATAAGAGAGCCAACCAGCATGCAGGGCAGTCTTTCGGTTAGTTGGGGCCGCGAGGTTCTCAAAGATTTGGGGCCCCTGAGTTTTGTCTGTAAAAATTGTCATTTTGTCATAACTCATTCTGAAAAGGTAATATAAAAATTAAAATGTGCTAATTCATCCTTTTATGATAAGCAAACGAAATGTAAAAAAAGATTTTTACAGGGATGGGATTACAATCCCACTAAGTTTTAAATGATTTTATATTTCTATTTCAACTTCCCATCAAACAACAAAGGCCCATTAGAGGGATTGTTTGATCACTTTATCATCTGCGGAGCCCCTTAATCACGGGGATCCGAGGCTCGAGCCTCAGCAGTCTAAGCTCATAGGCGGCTCATCAGCATGAACCATCGCACAGGCAATGGCGTCGTCCCACCTAATATACGAGTCGCTGGTGTCGAAAATCCGCCTCCATCGGATATGGACCTAGGTCATCCCGCTCTAAAAAGACCAGTAGCGGAGTCGCCAGTAGCAGAGCTATCATTTTAACGTATTAAGAGTTAAGATATAAAGTTGTTCACTTTGTAATATTCCCACAAAATATATGGGGACTTTTCGTTAAGCGAGTCGGCAATACGAGATTTTCTGACAAAAATTCGCTGTTTTCCGGTGCACGATTACAAAATTTACTCTTCTAACGAAATATTGTCGACAAAGTAAAAAGTGGTTAAATCTTGTTCCTATAAATAGTAAATTACTTTCGATACACGTTGTTCAATCAGAATCTATGTTTTGTGGGCCCCGATACAGAAAACTAGATTGACGGCAAAATGTCAGTTCAGTCCGTTCGGACAGTCCAGTCAATCTATCAGTCGCTATTTTCGAAAATTGCAAAAAGTGGACATTGTAGAAGTACTATACTGAAGATATTGTCTTAAATGAAGTCTGTTCTAAAAATCAGATCTCTAAAAAAGGCTACGGATTTTTTAAAAAAAGCGAGTAGGATGTTTTAAAGTAAACTCTGCTTGAACTTAATGCCAATTATAAAAAAATCGCTCCAAATATTTTCTCCACGGATAGAACAACGGACGCTTATAAAACGGCAGAGGTCTCGTTTTCGTTGAATTCTAATTTTTGAAAATTGCAAAAGTTCGATATAACTTTTCACTGAAATAACTTTTGAGCCTAATCTTTCTATAATATTCTGGAAGGACTGTAGAAAAAAAAGGTTGGGGGCGGGGCAGGGGGTTTTAAGACACATACAGTGCTGAAACGCTGTGGATTACTACACTAACTTTCTGGATCAACGTGAATCCTCATGACATGATTCATTATATTGACAGTGGTTTTACATTCTCACCTTACTACATACTTAAGCAGTAAATAGAAACTATTGTAAAGCTTCGGCGAAAATCAAAGCTTTTCCCACAAAAAACTTGTATTTAAGGTCTGTTTAAAACATCACATACTTTATTGCCCTTGGCAAACGTAAAATTATTATACCGCACTTTCTGTAGCAGTTTTCAATGGTAGATTAGCAGTGCTGTTATTAATAATTAGCCATTCTGAGAAATATTGCCAATCTGTTCTATTGTGGATTGAGGTTTGCTAGTTGTCGTGAATAATGAATGAGCTGATGACTAGTAGAACTGGTGAATGATCAGACGATAGATCTTGTGACCAGTAGGTGTGAATGTAAATGAAAACCCCTTTTGCAATAAAGGAATCTAATACATCAGGAATTTTGTTAGCGTCTGTCGGCCAATAAGTGGGTTGGCCAGAAGAGTACGTGGATAATCTTTTGTTTATTATAGTTTCATAAAGAGATTTACCTTTCGAAGAGGTTAGTCTGGAGCCTCACAAAGGATGTTTAGAATTGTAGTCACCGCCAGAAATAAATTTTGACTCAAGTGTTCTGAAGAAGCTTACGAATTGTGAACTCTTAAATTTTATGTTTCGGTGGGCAGTATATTGCTTCAATATTCAATGTTCCGAATGCATCGCTTACTTGAATGGATGTTGCCTGCAAAGACGTGGTGCTATCGTGAGAATTTACGTGATGTTTAATTCCCCCCCCCCCGAACAAGTATAGCTGTTCTTTCATGTGCTGCATCATCCAGATGATTTGTATAATATATGTTGTATCCTTGAAGCGAGAAAAACCTTTTATTGGTGAAATGAGTTTCGAAAACGAAATGAGCATAATATCTGTATTTGTTAACTGAATAAAACACCTCACTTCATCTCGGTGTTGTAACAAGCCATTGGCGTTTCAGGCTGCCATCTTATATGATTCGTTCATAATTTAGTTAGTTTTGACACAAGATTTAAAAGTGCACTTATTTGCTCTGCTTGTCTGTTGAAAATGAATTTTTGAAATTCTTGAAAAAGAAACTGTTTTTCAGTTTTCACTGATGTATTTTTATGAAAGTTCTTATAAGGCTTACTTTATGGAACACTATTGCTTCTGTTTCGAATACATTATTTTTGCCCGTGTCTCTAAGTGTATTGTAAATTTATTTTTAAATTTTTCGTTTTCTTTTAAAAGAAGACTTACAACCAAACAAAACCATAATTAGTCTCTCCATAATTAACGTCTTCAAACAGAAATTAACAGTTATACGAGATACCCCAGAAAGCCGCAAAACAGAAAGACCGCTAAAACTGTTCTAACTTCATACGTTAGTTTTTGAAATAATTAAATAATAAATATTAAACGAACGAAAACTATTATAAACATTTTTTTATTTCCAGCACGTCATACAGACTAGCAGGATAATTTCATAAAAAAAAATTAACATCCAGAAAAAAATTCAACATATCCCATTATGAATGCATTCGAAACTACAACGTGTGGATATACAAGGTGTGTCCGGAAAGTAATGCAATTTTTAAAAAAACAAAATATTGATTGAAGATATTGTTACAAACGTTTAATACTGTTCGAAGTGGTTCCCTTGCGCATCCACACTCGTTTTCCAGTTACTGTGTCACGCACGGTACGCTTCCTGGAAGACTTCAACGGGGACCACCGCAAAGCCCCTCGTCGCGCTGTCTTGGATGGCATCAATCAATCCGAACAGATTCCTTTCGGGGCGATCTTGATCCTCGCGAAGAGAAAGAAGTCGGCCGGAGCCATGTTCGGACTGTAGGGAGGTTGAGGTAGTGTTATCAAGTTGTGCTTCATCTGATACGAACGCGATGGTGATTCTTCTGATCGTCCGTTAACAGCTTGGGAACAAGCTTGGCACACTCCTTAATCATGTCCAATTTATCGATCACCAGTTTGTGTACAATTGTTTTGGGAATGTTGAGATTTTCTGCAATCATCCGGACACTCAATCGACGATCAGAATTAGCAAATCACTCACATGGGCCACATTGTCATCGGTTGTGCTGGTTGAAGGCCGTCCAGCGCGGGGTTCGTCCATCACCTCTTCCCAGTCTTCTTTAAACGCTTCCAACCACCTCGAAACTTGCGAATATGATAGAGCATTGACCCTATAAGCTTCAACAATCAATTCATGGCTCTTCACGAGAGATTTGTTGAATTTCGAACAAACGTTTACCGTATAACGTTGTTCGAGTGACAATTCCATCGCGTTTCGTGACACAAGCACTAAACAGGGGTACGCGGAGTCAGCAATCCTGGCGCTCCAAATGCTCGGAGCAAACTGCCAAAAGCATCGTTTTGAAGCTGAGAGTCCCCGCACATAACCCAACCGATAGGAACAATCTGCGGCCATTTTAAGTACCCGCACAAACAAATTGCATTACTTTCCGAACACACCTTGTATATCATTTTACTGAACGTAGAGAACATAGTAACACTCAAATATCCATCGATGCATTATCCCTTCATATTATATTTAAATTGAATTTTTAAGAGAAAACCTAATTGGGCTAATTTCAACGAAGGTTATTATATGTTGATGCTAGTGTAAGACGCGACGGTCTTGTTATATACTGACACCGCCTGAAACGAAGCCCGGGAAATTGGATTTTTTTTCCAATTCTCGAAAATACAGAGTGCTCCGAAAATGGAACCAGCACCACTTTCTCGCATTATTTCTAACTGTTCCGCTATATTGCTCTACTACATAAACCTGCAAAAGTGTTCTCAACCAACAATTTTTTTCCGCTCCGAGACCCGAACTCAGATTCTCAGAGTTAACTTGCCGACACTCATAGCACTACGCCACAGAAGTGCCGTATCGGTCGAACTCGCGCGGATGCATAAAAACGTAAATGTAAACGTAAACTTTGTATAAAAAACAACTAAAAAAATCAACATATCCGTTTGAATCTCTTGGAGTTCGTTCAGATCGATCGGGGAATATCTATTTTGGAGAAATTAAGCTGAAAGGTTTAGGTGCTAGCGTTGACCACTGACGGACAGGCAGACGTTTTGCGGTCAAATGATTTTTCGATATTATGGTCTCACGAAACTTACATTCTGGCTACACCTAGTGTTACAGTTTTTTTAGCAACTGGATTTATCTACTTTTACGTAATCAGGGCACGACAGTTTTTCTGCCGAAAAGTCCTCATTTTCCGGCGAACGATTACATAACTTACTATTCTAACGAAATACCTTCGTAAGGGCGAGAAAATGAAATTGAAAGAAAAATTTAGAGCCGTTTCTGACAAAATGTTTGTTTAAAATTTCAAAATCACCTACGTTTGACGCCAAACTACGGGAAAAATAAACATTTTCAAGAAATTGAATATGACCTTATTTGACTATTTTTTATGAACATCGTAAAGAAAAAAATATTTTATCTTCATAATTGTAATTCGAAGGCTTCGAACAAATTTGGACATTTTGCAAAAATCAGGGATTGCAACGAAAAGCAGATCTGCACCACTCTCTTAAGCGTCTCTAACGCTATCTGAGGTCAAAATTTAATAAAAAAAATTAATGCCCTTTTTTGACAATTTTGAAAATGTCACAGGGAATTCAGGTCAAGTATCCCCCAAAATTAAAGTATTTTCAAATTCAAGGGGCCGCGACATCAGCCATAGCGATAGGAGAATATCGATTTTGTAGAAAATAGGTTGAACGGTTTAGCCGCTAGCGTTGTTGACGGACGGAGAGAAGGACGGGCAGATGTTTTGCCGTCAATCGATTTTTCGGTATCAGAAGACCCACAAAACAGGGATTCTGGCTACACCACTTGTTAGACGAATATTTTTCTATTAGCAACTGAATTTATCCATTTTTTTTGTTATTAGGGTCCGCCAATTAGAATTTTTTTGCTCAAAATTTCCGTAGCATAACATAACTTTCTCTACACTGTATAAACAGCAGCGAGAAAATAAAAATAGATAATATTCTTGCTCCTGTATTTGGTCAGTAACTTTCTCTAATACGCCGTGGAGTTAGAATCCACGTTTTGTGGGCCCTGAAACCCGAAAAATTGACTTACGGCAAATCCTCTGTCAATCTGACCCTGAATAAAGCTAGCGGCTAAACCGTGGGCGGGATTATCACCAAAACTGATATTATCTATCTTATGTTGCGACTCTTTGAAATGGTATTTTGATTTTTTTTGCATGAAGCTCCATCACTTTAAAAGTTTTCTAAAAAGTGTGTGAATTTTTGCTTTACTTTTTTTTTTTTTTTTTTTTTTTGAATATGGCGAAGTACGCATAAAAACAGTCCGAGATCTGATTTTCGTTGAATTCTCTGAATTTTCGAAAATTGCAAGTTTAAAATTCGTCTTCCTAGCACTATATTATTTAAGACAGATTTATTCTTTCGAAATAAAACCTGTTACTCAAAAATATATCTTAAAATAACACCGGGTACAATTTTTTCAAAATATGAGTAGTTTTCGCGTAATTTTGCTTGCAATAAGAGCAACTTTGAATTCCAGAATTTCTCAAAAACAGCTCCACTTTTTCTCTTAATTTGTTTTTTTACACTTGGTCCGCGAAATGTTATCCATGCTTCATGTTTTTATTAGCCTGATGTAACAGAACACGCGACTGTTCAAAACAGATCTTGTTCTTAACACCTCACTCTGATTTGCACAGCGCTTTCGGATTTCATGCAGTACACTTTTCTAAGTAACCCCAAAGGAAATGTCACAGGAGATTAAGTGGGGGCTATGGGGCAGACACGTTCGGGCACCTTTATGACGTCTAAAAACTCTTTTTGACAGTACTCGAGCACAGAAAGTGCCATGTAAAAAGTTGAGCACAAGATTCGTGATGGGTGAATGCGCCCCATCCCGCATAAAACCTGTTTCTAGTGGGAGACTTTTTTGCCAGAAGTTTTGGAAGAAAGTGGTTTCGCTACACGTGTAACGCTCACAGTTCACGAAAGCATCGAAGAAATAAGAACAGTTAATTCCTTTACTAGACATATTCTCTCAAGACACTTTTTGCCAGTAAGTCCCATTTATGTGGATTACTCGTTAGCTTTCTATAACGTTACCAACGCCATGAGCGGCAACCCCTTACGCCCCAGGGTACCTGTGACTGGGAAGGAGATCGCGGATTTGATCCCCCCCCCCCGAATGTGCCGGAGATTTGTCAATGTATTTAAACATCGGTGAGTGTGGCGCCTAGCAGAATCGAAGTCGGAGTTTGACTACCCCTATCAGTGGTTTTCCTGTTCATTTCCATTCGAATGCCGGAGCAGCATCCCAGAAAACGGGCCACGAATCGCATGCAAACCTTCCTTTGTTCCCTCCTATTATGCTCACATTTCCGACTTTAGGACCGAGCGTTGGGTTGATCAACTGTCCTCGTACCCATCGCACGCTGTCCTCGTCAGCCCATCCCACTGATCTACGAAACTTTCGACAAGTGTCGGAGCCGGTCGTGGCCTGAAACGAGTTCTCAGACCTTTTCGTCAACGATTTGTAGCAAAGAAAACACGAAATGCGATGCAACTTAGGGCCATTATAATACTCGGTACATAAGATCTGTAACCGAGAGCAATTTCCAATGTGCGTAGTAGTGAGTCTTGATGTCGCCTGGCAAAGCGGCAGACATTGGGAACACATTAGGACGTATATGATCATTTTCCATGATATGATTAACTTTCATTCCATTTTTGTACAATTCTTGATCAAAATACGGAAAACAAAAAGCATGAAACAAATCGAGTCACTTTTCCTGGAACACCTGCACTTTAAAGATAGCATTTTATAAAATTGAATGTAATTGACTTTAAAAATATCATTATGAATAGTAACAGTGCAGTGTCATATTGCCTTGAATGTGTATTAGTTTTAAACTAAAACGAGTCTACCGTGTCAGTTTTAGTTTCTGCTGCGTAAATAAAAACAGGGTAGATAACGGTTTTACGTACGTTTTCTGGGGCAAGACCATAAAGCCAATCCACACCAAGGAAATTAGCAAACTTTACTACGAGAAAGTCATGTGTCATTCTGTAGCACCACTAGTTATCTGTAGGGGGGGGGGGCAGAGTGGACCTCTCCCTGGAGCTATCCTTGCTTCATCGTTGCGTAAAATTTCTCTTTCTCATGCATCTTTGTAATTTTTCGGTAGCATCAGTTTTCTACATTTGCTGCAGTAAATTTTATATATTAATTCAATACAATATTTTATATCTGAAACGTTAAAAGATAATTTTATTGATTCTGTCATTTTGATTGGAGAATACAAGTAGGGATTAAAAAACAATTAATGAAAGCGTACGAGCACACCCTATTTATGATATAATTCACATCTGATAGACATCGACAACTTTTCCAATTTTTTTCAAAGCCGCAAATCTTAGAAATAACTGGCTATAAATTCTTAAAACGAAGACATGCGTTCATTTATTAAGCGCCAGTGAGCCAATAACCTCCAGGAAACGTAGGATTTCCATCACACACGACCCTCTACAACAATTCTCCAATTACCCCGGGCGCAAGGAAGGCAAAACGATCGCCAACGCCACCGCCAACCCATTCCTTCGAACACGCCGGGAATGAATGAAGAGATTTGAGATAAGCCGCCCCGACTCGCGTAGTGTGTGAGAGAGTGCAGTGAACGTGGGTGGGGGAGGGGCGCGTGCAAGCGAGGCGAGACGGGCGGCGCCCTCTCCACTATTGATTGCGCCGCCGCCGCCGCCTCCGCCGCCGAGGGCGCTGGCGGCGCGCCGGCCCGCAGCCGCCGCCGCCACTGCCCGTGGGAGCGCGACGGCGCCGGCGCTGCTCAGTATCTCTCGGATCGCGTGTGCGGAAAGGGCCAGCGGGCGCGCCTCGCTGGGCGGAACGGAGGCGAGCTGTCGATTCATGGTAACTATACGCCGTGGGGCGGGGTGGGGCCCGGGCGGGGAGGGGCGGCGTACGCGGCGAGCGCTGCCGCCGCGACCACACCCGCGCTAACGCGGCCCCTCCATCAGCCCGCGAGCGAGCAGCGAACGTTCGCGGGGCGGTGTGTGAAGAAAACAGGGAGCCGCCTTCCTCAACGCAATCGCGATCTATCCCGCACCCGATGGCGTCGATTGCCGAACTTCTGGCTGACCGAGTGCAACACCATACCAGTGGGAAGGGCGCGTTGTTCCGCCGTCCCTACTGCGGGTCCTGACGTCGCAGCATCTGAAGGCGGGGGGGGGGCTCGAGATGCGTCAGGCCGGGTCGGGTCAGCTGTTGCGTGGGGCGGGGCGGGGCAGGGAGGAGCGGAGCGGTGGCCAGTGCGAAGATGCGGGGCGCACTCTGGGGGACGGGTCGCAGCCGCGTTGCGTCACTCCTATCCTTCGCGGCGACCGCGGCCGAGGGCGTGCACCAGATGATGGGGATAACAAGGCGCGCCATCACTATTACGAGGCCTAACGAGGCCCGAGGACGGAACGAGGGGGAGAGGGGGTGGGGTGTCGAGACGAGGAGACGAGACGGGACCGGCCCGGGGGAAGGGGCGGGGTCACAACGCCAAAGCTGCTGCAGCCGGCTGCGTCTCGTTACTCGCTGAGAGGCAGCGTCTTCACACCCACATGACGTGAGACACTTTCTCACACACGTTCTGAAAGGCCGACGGACGTGTACGCGTCTATGTTAGTTGCACTGCGCACACTAAACTCGTGTTAGCAAGCGTTTTCGGAATCGGACCGCTTCACTTGGCACCGTGTCGTTGACCGATCATCGACCGCCGGACAGGCAGAAAAGGCCAGAGCGGGGGTGGAGGGTTTATATCGGTACTCCATTCACGAGCCTTTCCGTAAACAGCTCGCGCGACACTGTCGAATAAATCGTCGTTAACGATTCTTCAAATGATGAGCACGCGTATTAAAGTTTCTAAATAATCGTTTCTTTCATCGTGACTCACGTATGTATTGCATGAATCAACATGTGTACACATAGAACCAAAGATAAGAGCATTCTTACGAATGCTTAATCAAAAAGTACTGCGTCAGCGCACGGACAATCGAGATTTCAGTTTACGTTGTGGAATATAATACTTACCACGCAACGAAACACCAATGTTGCAAATACCAGTTTTCATAATTCAATACAAATATCGTAATTTAAATAAAATTTCGGTGTTGTAAATGCAACAAGTCAGGAGAAAAAAATTAATTTGAATGTGGTATTACTTCAATAGCCATGCCGAGAATTATTCACTAATAGCTACTTTTCACTTCCTGCAGCTTTTACAATAATAACTCGCAATTAAAGAAAGTTCTTCGAGAGAAACGCGTACTTTTAGCTTGGGCAACAACTACAGCACACGATCTTCGCGGGTGAACATGCCCTCCCGTGACGTGTTCGCATCCCGATCGGGCTAGAGAGCAATCTCCTCTCTCTCTCTCTCCCGAGCAGTCGCAGTCGGCCGGACGTAGCGGAGAGGACACGCCGCCACCGTGTGCGCAGGCTCACTAGCGCGGCGGTGAGGACAGCGACGAGGACGGCATCACCATCAGCGGGGACGGCGACAGCACCATGTCGGACAGCGAAGAGAGCTCCGGGGACGACTGGCCCGTGACGGGGGCGTGGCTGGAGGACATGCTGGCCACGTACCACGCGCGCGAGGCGGGCCGCGCGGGAGCCGGCGACGGGGCGCGGGACGACCAGCAGCAGCCCCCCAAAGAGGCGGAGCGGCCGGGCGGCAGCGCGGCCGTGCGCGTGCGGGAGTTCACCGTGCGCCCGGGCTGCGACGCCGGCGAGAGCGTGCTCTCCGACATCCTCGCCGTGTCCGTGTCCTACTCGCTGCTGGAGGGCGACGGGGGCGGCGGAGGCGGCGAGGGCGGCGGAGAGGAACAGGAAGCGCGCCACCTCGACCTCATCATGAAGCTCCTGCCCCACGACCCCTTCAGCCGCTACTTCGTCACCGAAGCACAATTCGACCTTCGTGAGATCAAGTTCTACACTCAGGTAGGTGCTGGGCCCATTCGCCACTGTGGACCAGTCCTCCCACAAACAGTCAAAACCATCAAAGCCGGCCCTTCATGCATAGCGTTTTCATGTCCGTCGTAAAATATTAATTTAACTCAATAAATGTGCGATAAGAACATTCAATCATCTAAAATTTGATTGGTAGGACGTTTTTTGTAGCGGTATTCAATTTTCCGTTTTGTTTTTGGTTTATCAACAACTAACATAATTATGACCATCTTATTTATACATGTGTCGCAAAGTAAATGCACTAAAATTATTTCAAGAGATCCCATGATTTTCAGAGGTTTTCATCCTACGTCCTCGGGTCATTGGAAAGGGTCAAGAATCTCCTGGATCTCGTCCTACTTTCTCCGCTCAAATACGATATTCACACTCACTTTCAGCCTTCTCCCGATCCCCGGGGACTAATCCTCCACCTTCCTCCGCTCTAAACCCACACAGACGGAGCCAGTTTTTGAAGTTCCTCCCCCAGGGACTCATTTTGCTTCCTTTCCACACCCGCACCTGCGAGCTCGGCTGTAGAGTGTCCGTCGTCTGCCGGCAGGTGGTGCCGGAGCTGGAGGCGTTCCAGCGGCGGCAGCTGGCGGCGGGGGCGGCGCCGCTGCCGCTGCCCATCCCGCGCTGCTTCCACGCGCGCTACGCGGCGGGCGGCTGCGCCCCGGAGGGCGACGGCGAGGGCGGCGGGGGCGACGGAGACGCCAGCCCCACGCCCTGCGAGTCCGTGCTGGTACTGGAGAACCTCAAGTCGCGGGGCTTCCGCGGCGCCGACTTCTCGCGGGGGCTCAGCCTGCGCCAGGCGGCCGCCGCGCTCGACGCCGTCGCGCGCCTGCACGCGCTGTCGCTCGCGCTCAAGGTGCGCCACGCCCCCCGCTCCCTCACAACACTTACAAGCAGTGAAATCCATATGAATAGGAAAACAACATAAAACCACTGCCATTTTAAAACTTATATTAAAATAAGTTCAATACTCACGAACTATTGTACAATAATTTTAAAAAAATATCAAGGGTACCCTACCGTGGGGGCCTCACATTTTATTATTCATTATTTGTAATATTCAAATTCCAATTTTCGGGTTTCCTGAAATGTGAAGTTCTACGAGCATATGATGTCACTAGATTCAAATCATAATAATCTTCCATTCAATTGTTTCGTTTACCGAAAATTCACCAAAATTGTTTTGTTTACCCCAATCTGCCACACGACTCGCAATGTATTTCGTGCTACGCGGTAACACGCGGAAATTCGTCAAAAGTGTTACAACACCCACCCCCTTGTAACACGCGTACCCCAGAACGCGACATGCAATTCAATCACACATACGACCCTCATCGACCATAATTGCAGATGATCATGCCGGAGCTTGGGTACATATACTTTCAAAAGCATCACACGTGTATTACCATTCGAAAAGCGTCTGCATTACATTTTCAAGAACTCAAAATACAATTCAGTAAACCTTAATTCGTTCTTTAAAGGAATAAAGTTTAAAACACGATTTCGCTATACATCAATATCAATTAATTACATTTTGCACAATTAAAAAAAACGCCCATGGCTTTGCGCGCAGCCCACTGGGCTCGCTTTCCCCGAGCCCTGACCTTCCCGTTTAACGACCGGCTCTGATGTTGATTGGCAACGTTCTCTCCCTGGACAAAGAAGCCTAAAATTGTGCAACCCTCCGCTGCGCCGGTCCCCGGAGCGCGCTCAGAGCCTCTGCGAGCACGGCCTCATTAACTTAACGATCCACAAAACCGCCATCAAAGCGAAAATTTGCCATTCAGATAGGTGACTGTTAAAAAGCACTAGAGGAAATCCTTAAAAGCGTCTCCCTCGTCAACAAATTAAGTTATACCTAATATTGTGGCAGATCCCGCACGACCATTGTTGAGACATCTTAAATGAATACTACTGACTCCTCAATGTTGTAGAAGTAGATACTTAACATGCGAGTGGGAATAACTGACCCATCTCAGAGATGAGACCTTACAAAATAATAATAATAATAATAATAATAATAATAATAATAATAATAACAATAATAATAACAATAATAATAAATATAATAATAAAACAGAATAATAACCTAGCAAAGAGTGACCTACATGTTTTGGAGTCGAGTTACGAATTATTTCGAAACTACTGAAGTGTTTAACATACGTCTTTCAACATTATGTCAACTTTCCATTTAACTTTACTGTTTGTTTTGTGAAAATATCAGTTCTTAGACGTCAAGACTTAATATTACGGTTCGAAATGCACAGCCCAAAATTTCACATGGAAACGCTCACATGATTCTCACGCCCTCTCCCTCCTGCCGATCCAGACTGATCTACTGTGGGGCATACGTTCGCAGGTGAAGGAGGGGCAGCCGCTGGCGGAGCGGTACCCGTTCCTCTTTCAAACGGCGCGCGCCACGGACTCGTACCAGCAGCTGGTGGAGCGCGGGCTGCCGCAGCTGGCGCGCTTCCTGGAGCGGCGGCCGGGCATGGAGCAGGTACGCGCGCCCCACCAACGGTGGAAGGGAGCGGCTGCGTCAAATGCAGTCTCAAATTGCAGCGTTTGAAGGAAACTTCTCGATTAGAGAGCAGCGATCGGCTTGTATACGATTTTAGAAAAATGACGGCGACTGTGAGATCTTGAAAGCACCGACTTAATCTTTTAACACCTACAAACAACTCTGCTACTTTCACGACTCCGATTCAAACCTACATGTTTAGAACATAAGCATTCTTACAGGCGAGTCGCCATCCTATACCCAAAATCGATTACAGCCCAACGAACAAACAAACTAAACAACTAGCCTCGCAACCCCCCCCCCAGCAAGTTGATGCACCTTGCATTTGAAGAGCGCGAATGGAGACTAATGGTGGTTTGTGTGTGGTGCGCAGGTGCTGGCGGCGTTGTCGGCGCTGCGACCGGCCACCAAGGAGGTGATCGCGTCGCTGCTGGCGCCGCAGGAGCCCCTGGCGCTCATCACGCACACCGACTTCTGGTGCAACAACCTGCTGTTCCGGGAGGAGCGGGCGGGCGGGAGCGGCGGCGGGGACAAGCGGCGCGCCTCGGAGGACGAGACGGCGCTGGACGAGGAGGAGGACGGCGGCGGCGGCGAGGGGGACGGGGAGGCCGAGGCCGGGCGCGGGGCGTGCACGTGCGCCGTGCTGGACTGGCAGATGGTGACGTACAGCCGGCCTACCAACGACGTGGCGCTGCTGCTCATCAGCTCGCTGCCGACGGAGCTGCGGCGGCGGCGCGCGGCGGCGCTGCTGGACGGCTACTGGGCGTCGCTGACGCGCGCCGCCGCCGCGCTGGGCGTGCGCGTCGAGGAGGAGCTGGGCTACGACCGCGCGCGCCTCGCCCAGGACTACCGCCGCTCGCAGCTGCTGGCGCTGCTGCTGTGCGTGGGGTCGGTGGACGTGGCGCTGGGCGACCCGCGCACCGAGCAGCGCCTGCTCGACGTGCTCGCCGACCTGCACCGCGACGGCGTGCTCGACGCGGCCGTCGCCGCGCACTGAGCCGAGCCACGACCGACGACGACGACGACGACACTGGGCTCCCGACCATCGCGTCGCAACGAAGCTTCCTAGACTGAGCATGCACGCACACACTCGCCCTTTAGTGTACCGCCCTGGCAGCCCACGGGCCCGACCACCCGCGCCCGCGCCCTCTGCCACGGTCTACGCTTCATGTAATTGTTGTTTTTTTGCAATAAACCATTAAATGGCATTCTTTTCGACGTCCTCTTACTTCTTGTCTTGATGACAAACGTTTTCAGTGGCTTCGTTAACTTTCCTTCTTTTCTATTACTAACTACTACAGTCCCCAGCAAGTCTGAAGAGTTGAAATGACAACATGGAAGCTGTTAAATATTCATGTGAACAATTTGTGAAGTGGATTCCACATAAAAAATACTGAGGGCAAATGACGGAAGTGCTTCGATGCTGAATCAGACACCAATAAAACTGCACCATAGTCTCCGATTACAAATATCTAGAATTACTCTATGACAGGAATTATTTATAAACAAGCCCTATGTACCTAGTTAATTTCAAAGAAATAACTTACACAGTTTTATGCTAAGCCAAAAATAAGTAATCTTTACAATTTTCAATAATTATACAGTAAAACCCGTCTGTGACAAACTTGGACGGAAAATTGCTTTCGAGGCTAAAATAATCACACAAGGGATCGATTATGTATGTGAAAATGGCCTTTGTATGTCAGGAACCTGCCAAACACGCAAACGGAGTGAGAATTGTCGTTATAAACTAAGAAGGAAATTTATGGTTAAACTTTCAGTATTATCTTTGGATAGGCACAGCGTGAAGGGTTGCGTCGTATGATAACGAACTAATCGACGAATTTTCCCCTTTCTACCTGCTGTCGGAGGCATTTCGACAAAACTCTCTGAAAACTCTTAACAAAAATTTCGCCTTTGTCCGAATGAATTCTACTGTATGCCTTGCGAAATAAAAGCATGTGCTTGAATTCTCTTTTGTATGCTTTTCAATTGACCCTTTTCTTCTCTGTGTTCCAAATGATAATCTATTTTCATTATTTCTGTTCAATGGCAAAATCACTTCGAAAATATATTACAAAGGAAAATATTTAATTTCGCAAATAGACTTTTCAAGATGCCAAGAAAAGATTACAATCTGTTCTTGACATCTTGAAGGAAACCGTCATGTTCGATCTTCGACGGGTTATACTGCAAGTCGAAATGTCTTCATACCTAGGAACTGTAAATGAGAGACCTGGTCCACTTTTTTCACATTTTAAAGGAAATAGTAGGGTTTATTGAGCCACAATTTGGATTTATGTAGTAAAATGCCACTGTGCTAGTGTTATGACTAGAGACCGGATTTTTTATGTAATTACAATTTTTTTGTCTTCCTACTTATCGCTCTCCAAATTTTAATCTTGGTGAATTGTCGCCGTTCAAACACAATATCCAATTTTTTCGTAATATATTTTTACATATTTAGTACTATATTACATATTTTTCATATTTCGCTATTTTTACAATTTTTTTTTATTCTATCAATTTTCTTACATATTTTTATGTAAAGAACTATTTTCAAAAGATTGAGCAATTTTTCCTATATTATTACTGCGTACTCTTCTCGAGGTGCGATACGCGAAGGCGCGGTCGGATATTTTCACAGTCCGGCGCCCCTGCTTCAATTATCATCTCAATGGAGGGAAGTGCGCGTCTGCGACAGGTCATTTTTACATTTAGGTATGAAAAGCATCATTGACGCCACATTTGGCGACCTTTAACCAGAATTTCCAAGAAACTTTGGCAATCGTCGTCGTGTAACACTTCGATGAGAATATTCCATGCTGCGGTGATTGATTGCAGGTCATAGATATCGTTAGTTTGTACTATGATAGTTGCTACTGCTTCTAGTATGGCTGCTAAAGTACATTCCTGGGTAACAATTTGTGAAGGTTTTACTACCGATGGGAAAGTTGTATGATGCAAGTGTGCATCAACTTGTGCTTTCTCTATAAATTTTAAAGCGTTTGCATTGTTTTTAAAATTTGTATAGGAAATTTTTTTATACACGTAAGTTCGAATTATGTAAATGTGTTTTATAATTAGAGTATTTTAATATTACATACTACATTCGATTTTACATATTTAGAGTATATTCATAGTACATATTTTTTCCGATCTCTAGTTATGACATTTTATAATTAGAGTATTTTTGATTACATACTAATTCGATTTTACATACTTAGAGTATATTCATAGTACATATTTTTTCCAGTAGTCTGTAACCAGTAGTCCAAAGAATTAAAATTCATTAACATCTCGTTATCTACACCGCACATTCGATAAGCGTGTCTACCACATAATTCTTTTTCTTATACAACACACCCTTGATGTTACTGAAATACAAGAAATATAATGTGAGAAATATCCCTACTCATTAAGATGAGGGTACACTCGCTTGTCAAATATATCCACAAGAGCACGAACACGGCCTTTTATTTAAAGATAACATATTTAGACTCTCCTTTAAAAACACAGATTTCTTACAGAATATCTACGGTAACTTATCAGTAAAGTGGCATTCTTTATCTCGAAAACGCCGGACTTCTGTCAACATACTTCGTTCCTGGTGGCTATCCATCTGCACAGATATGGATAACACTTGCGAAGGTTTCTTTGCCTCCTTACCAGTTCGATAACACACAGCATAACGGAAACTTAGGCAATTTATATAGAATTTCGTCGTTATTTTCTATTCTTCTATCATCATTTGATATGATCTACAACTGATAAATTTTATTGCTATTTGGCTTACTGTATTACCAATAATGACATTGGACCCATCAATAAACCTATAATACGATATATAACGAGCGTCTTTCGGGAGGAAGCTGTATATCGACAAGAAAACGAAATTAGTAATGAGGTAATTTTGAAGTTAATAATAATAATACTAAATTATGATTATTAATTTCAAAATAATGAGATAGATGATCCTTCAACATACATGAGGGTGTTGCACTGGACGCTTAATGGGTAAACACGAAGTCTAAAGCATCCTCTGATGACATTTATTGTATTTACATTAATGATGCGAGATTAGCGAGTAGTGGTTATCAATTTTTAACATCAACAGTTGCAATTTTGTTCACATGAAGCTAATACAATTTTAATACCTCTGGGGCAAAATTTGCATATCCTTTCGCTCGCACTGAACAACACTATCACACACTGAACATCACATACTTTCTCGCATTATTTATAAACTTTACAATTTTTCAAAATTCAAAGAGTCCAACACAAATGAGGTCTGCGCCATTTTGTAAGCGTCCTACACGGGTAATGTAAAATGTCCAAAAGGTAAAGAAAACAATTGGAGTAGTTTTTGAGAAAAAAACGTAAACTGCATTAACTTCATGCACAGTTGAAACGAAAACGACTAGTTTTTTCAAAATATTGTGATCTTTTTTAAATATCTAATTTTCAAAACATTAAGAAAAAATCTATCATCAATTTTTCCTACATTAATTTTTTGCAATTTTCGAAAATAAAAGGTTCGCCGAAAACCGGACCACACAACTTTTTATCATCCTTTGCTCCATACGAGGGAAAGATGTAAAGAAAAATTTTGGAATAGTTTTTGAGAAAATAATTGCTAAAAACGATATTTCGCCCAATATTGCGCGAAAGCTACTCATATTTACGAAAAATTGTATATGACCTTATTTCAAGATCTCTTTTCGAACAACAGATTTCATAAAGGAAGCAATCGCTATCTTCAATATTGGAAGATAACTGAAAAAAAAATTCGCATTTTCGAAAACTCGAAGAGATAAACGAAAATGAGTCATGCACAATTTTTAAGCGTCCTTTACGTTCTCAACAGACAGTTTAATAAGAAAATTTGGAGACAATTTTTGAGAAGATATTGAAAATGTTAAGACTTCATGCGAAGTACCCCCAAAATCAAACTATCTGTTTAAAACTGGCAGGGTCTCCAGTTAGATCAGATCGACCCGGGTATATTAATTTTAGACAGTCGTCTGAACGGTTTATGCGCTAGCGTTGACTATGGACGGACAAACGGACCGACGAATGGATGGACGGGCGGGCGGGCGAAAAGTCAGATGGACGGACAGGCAGCCATACGGACGGATAGCCGGACGAACAGGTGGACAGACACAAGACGTAATCGTTTTTACTGCCAAGGACCAAAACGTGGATTCTGACTACACCGCATGCTAGAAGAAGAAATGTACTACATATAGGAACAAGATTTATTCACTTTTTCGTTACAACGTCCGGATAATTCTCGAAAAATCGCCGATTTCCGTCGCACCTGCACAAAACTTTCTCTTTACTACGGAACTACGTAGTAAAGCGAGAATGTAAAAATGAGTATGCTAAATGAAAAGAGGCGTTCTCACGGCTGAAGTTAATATCTCCGGAGCGACGACTCTTTGCGATCGTCGGTAGAGGCCGTGGAAGTGGCATTTGCAAAGATTGAGGCTGCGCCGCTACCCCGATCTCTGTCATCAGGGATTGAGCTGCAAGCCTGTTCCGAAAAACCATTAATTAATTTGGTTACGCATGATTCCTAATTCCATTGTGCGATAGGTGGTAACCTATCGCCACAATACAATCTGACCACGAACAAAAGCATGGAAGTCGCATTCATTAACAAAGTATTTGTCGTATTCGTGAAACTCAATCTTTATACATTCTGATTATTTCAATTGTCATGCTACAATGTTGACATTAAAAAACCTGCAATGCCTTTCACAATAAGCTACCGCAGGCACTGCGCTGAGTGTGTTATTTCCTTTCATGAGATCCGGTACGCCCTGCGCAACACTCATGGGAAAGTACGTCGCAGAAGCTCGGGTCTTCCGTTAGGTCTCGTGGTCACGTGCACCTCCAGCAATTCGAGAAAAAGAACTCTCTCTATATATGATACAATAGGCGGCAAACAACAACAACAACAACAACAACAACATCTTTTACCGTTTTTGTTACGCTGTGGCGTCTTCTTTGGAATAATGAAGAGCCTTTGTGAGGCAGACGACACCTAGCAACAAAACGAGAGGCAGCGTACGGCTGCGGACTTTCCGACCTGCCCCTTTAACATTGTATTTCGGTCTGGACTGAGGGTTCATCAAAATTTCACGGCTTTGGGACACAAATTAGGTTGAACCCTTGGGTACTTGGCAGCGTATTCTCTTCGTCGCCTGCGTGGTTACAACCCCACAAATCCTACCTGGCTAAATCTTACCGGCCAACAACACCAAGAGTCTCGAGACATTCCACTAACAGTATCAGGGGCCGTCACCAAATCTTGGAGCAGCAAAGATATTCATTATTCAATCAGTGATGAATCTGATACAGAAAAAGAGATTTTGTACTCTCCAAATACCCCAAACACCCAAAACAGAAAATGTAATTTTCTATGTAGTGACATAACTTTTACTATTTCTTGACGGCAAATAAAAAACAACAACAAAAAACAGCATGGATGTGTACGAAATTCAGGAAGAATCGCATTGTTTAAGAACGTCTCACGGCACCAATTCTGAACGTGCCCCGCCCCTTTTAAATCCCTCTTTAAGAGCCGCCACTGGCCTCGTCGAGACTGGTTGCAAGGGAGAGGCGGAGATTTGCGCGGGTGCGGGCGGGAGCGCAGCGGGGGCGTCGCACCTGGGCGTGTGCGGCTGGAGAGAGACCGTGGACCCGCTTACGCGCCTCACATGCAGCGGCGGCGGCGGCCTCCCCACTCCTCTCCGCCCCTCATGACGATCAATACGCACCCGCCGCGCCGGCGGGCCCCAGGTCCCAGACCTCCGCCGCGCCCGCCCTCGTGCCGCGAGCGCACGTGCAGCGCGCGGCGAGCGCCGAGCGCAGGGCTC
Organism: Teleogryllus occipitalis; assembly: GCA_011170035.1. NCBI lineage: Eukaryota > Metazoa > Arthropoda > Insecta > Orthoptera > Gryllidae > Teleogryllus > Teleogryllus occipitalis. The sequence continues at coordinate 41,363 of BLKR01001426.1, forward strand.
TGCCGACCCGGACGGGGCACCGGCGCGGGGCAGCACGCGAGGGGAGCAGCTCGCGGGAGCGCACTCTCCCGCGTCACGTCGGGAAGAGAAGCCGCACGAGGCGACAGGGGGCCAGGGCGACGCAACAGGTGCATCTCCACAGACTCCTCCTCGCGGACGCCTAAAGGGACGCCTAAAGGGAGAAAGGGCAGAACGGACGACCGGTGCGCATGCCCTCTCTTCGCACCAGTGCCACGTTACATGGAGGCACATTTATATTTACCACGAAATTGTATTCCGTTTCGACGCGCACGTTCATCACACAGTTCAACTGGGAAAAGTACCTTTTGATTTGTTTTTAAGAGGTATGGGTGTAGCTGCTTCGCTTTTCGATACACGACATTCAAGGAAATGCAGCAACTTACAGTAATTCAACAGTCAAACAGCGTCATCAAATGACACAGAAGCTCACTGCCACCCTAAATCCGTTCCGTTTCGACATTTCCTTTTTCTTTGAAAAGATTTCTGGTTCTAGCATAACATCCTTGTGGCTTTAACAGCCTTCTGCTTTTGATTTGATATGCAGTGGAAACTGGATTTATTTATCTTCACACCAAGAATCCACATCAAATAAATCAAATTTAATCTAAAGCAACTGTATTTTGAAGAACATGGAGAAATGAAGAAAAATGGAGCACAAGACATTCAATGAGTATATTAGAAAGGAGATATTTTGCATTTCTCTAATCCAAATACTCGTACAATCACTAACATAATGAAGACTTCAACCATACCTTTAAAATAAAAGTGTAAGAAAAACTGGCAAGATTTATGGACAAATAAATGACTAATGAAAAGCAGTTACAAATGTGATTCGAAAGTAAACCCAAATGGACAATACAAACCCATTTCATACTTCATATATCTAACATAAGTCCATAACAAATGTCTGCATTAATTTTATGAGTAAAAATGGCAGAAACGTCTAATTCCCAATTAAATTCAATTACATAAAATACTAAATGCTATCAATTTGAAGTTGTTCCTGAATATTTCAAATTCCTACTGAAGAACCTGTCCTAAAAGAAGGATATACCACACACTGTGATCTGAATAAGTTACTTGATTCATTGTTATATGGTCATAGGTCTCACACTGACTAGGACAATTATTTTAAGTTCAGGTCACATTGCTCACACAGCATTACACCACAGTTTCATGTAAACAACTTATTGACCTTTGCAGATCTCTCCCAAGCCTCTCTGTTATATGAACCTACTTTTCTTCTTTACCACTATTTTAAGAAATCATACTTTTCAGAAAATGTTATAGAAGTTGAATGAGAAATTAATAGAATTTGTGTCAGAAGTGGATGATATTGTGAGATGGAAAATAATTCAATTTCACTCCATTTCTGACAACTATTATGTAATTTACAGCAATAGAAAATAATAACAGAACACAAAACGGACTTCATTTTGCCACAAAACTTACCAAGAAATCAGATTTACCTCTACACAATCATTTTGAAAGGTAGTATCATAACTTAAAACATTAATTTTAACAAAATGTTTTTAAATTCTCTAGAGCACTTGTCATAATGGCAGACTAAAACAATATTCTCTTAAAATGTTGGCCTGAGTGTAAAGTTGGAAGTAAAGCCACAAAGAAAGAAGAAGCACCGTAATAACAAAAGTACCAAGTGTGGCAGTCCCCAAAGAGTTAAGATTCCCTATTATTTGGGAAAATCCATTACAAATGTATTGAAATATAAATCAGAAAATGCTTCTGAATGCTTAAGAGCATTCCTTAACTACTGTAAAGGTACTACTATGCAGATTAAAAAATTAGCTTATATTCATATCCTGAAAATAGTATCATGCAACTACTTTGGAATTTCAATTTACATTTTGCCTACCATAAGTTCAATTTTTAGTACTTCTTAAATTATTGTAGCTTCTCCATTTTATTTCACACTAGTAAATGTTATATGCAGTAGAAACAGGTTGCTCATTGAGAAATTAAATCTCTCATAGAAATCCTGAAAACTTTAGTTTGGGTTTTCAGCAGAATTAGGAAACCGACCAAGTAAATGGAAGCTGGAATGGTGCTTGGGTTCCAGGAAACTCCTCCCTGGAAAAGGGCTTGGGATTTCAAAACTGCCACTATCCAACAATATTGAGTGCTGAAGTTGATAGCGAAACAATTTTAAAAATTTAGATATCAAAATTTACTCACTATATAAGATTGATGAAAAGAGTTCCACTGTAGCAGTACAAAACTAAGAGGACACATGAGAAGTAGTAGGCATTAGCTCACACATCTGATGTGTCACACATGTTCATACACACATACTCATACACAGTCACATTCTACATTGTTTTCAAAGTCAATGGAAACATTATAATGGCAAATCTCCACAAAAATTAGTTGCATATAACAAAGTTTTATGGTGGTACTTACCGAAGCTGTAACACCACCAGCAATTGCCATGTTGCGTTTATGCTTGTTGGTATGCTCATAACGAGCATATAACTTCCTCCCGACCCACACAGGAATACCTATGTAATGAAAACAATACATTTGTATACTATAAATCAACAATGAAAAATTTCTTTCGTAAAAAATACTCCATTTACTAAATGCTCATTGTTACCAATATGTAATTAAACTCTATTTACTAAACTATATTTTACATCTCAAGTAAAATTCATCTAATTTATCACACTATTTGTTATCTTCCTTTTTTTAAATATGAATATTTGTTTACATGTAGCTCTATTATAACAGAAAAATTGAGTGCAAATTGAATTACATTTTTTATGTTTTCTATCATGTAAAAGTGGCATAAATTGTGTCTAAACAAGCAACTGACCCAGCTAAGACAAAACAGCAAAGACATGTTCTCAAATTGTTAACACATAGTGTCCTGACCTTCACACTCTGTTTATACTGTGGTTTCCTGGGCATTTCTGATATTAATTTAACATTGTTCTCTTACTTACACATATATATCTTAGAAATGTTTTATACACATTCAAAAACAGGATGGTTGAAAATGATTTAAGGTTTTTGATTTAAGATAAAAGACTTCAAAATAGTCCCAAAATATACCATTTTTGCAAAGATAAGTCTCACATTTTATCTGATTGATTGATTGATTGATTTTTTCGTGTTTCCGGGCACGTCAACTGCTTAGGTCATTAGTCCCGTTCGTGTAGTGCATGTTTTTTCTCGGGAGATGGCGGTGAACTTCACCCGCTGGATGGCGAGATCCGGCGCCGACTGACCGTCGGCTAGTGGGGTTTCCCCCTAACCAGGACTCTCCCACCAACGGGGCACCACCCCAGTCGGGACAAGCTGTAAGCTCCCAACCGGTCTCCCGGAATATGTGGTAGTGTACTGCATGTTAGTGTAAGTGTGTGTGTAAGGGGAGAGGATAGGACAAGGAAGAGGAAGGACAGATCGCGCACGGTCCGTGGCCCGTTTGTTAGGGTACTGCTCCGGCATTCGCCTGGTGTTGATTGGAGAAACCACGAAAAACTACCGATCAGAGCAGCTGGCTGCTAGAATTCTCCTCCAGACAGCAGCTGAATTCGACCTAGCTGAAAAGCTAGTGTCGAAAATCCTGCCGCCATCAGGACTCGAACCTAGGACCTCCCGGTTAGAGGCGCTGCAGTGACATCAGTTGATGCACTGAGCTACCGCTACCGGTTCTTTATCTGATATTTGCTTGAAATTAACAAATACAAACAACGTGAATAGAGGCCAATGGATTTGTAAAACAAGTAAGAATTTAAAAGGATGAGCTGCCCTTCAATGTGGGTGTCTGGGACAAAGGAGGCAGCCCAAAATAAGCATGGGCTTGAGTGTGTGGGATTTAAAACCTTCACTTCAGGCAAATTTAAATTGGAACAAAAGAGACATTTACTAATTCACTGAAGCCAACAAAAAAATTAAGAAATAATTAGAAAAGAGAAATATAAAGAAGGTACCATTTGAACATACAATAACAGGGAAGATTCCCTCAGAATTTATTCCTGAATCAAGAAAATGTGTGCATGAAATTGTGTTAATTGGAATAAAAGCTTAATTATTACAATAGAAATCGGACAAAACAGAAATACAATTGAACCTATCTTAAGCTACTAATGTCACTAAAGGGTTATGGAAAAAATTGGCCATTAATAGACACGGCCACTTAATCAAAGTATTGAGGTTATGGGAAACTTACAACAGATCTAATCTTTTTAATCGCTGCAACATGAAGTGTTTTTGGTAAAATCATTTTAAATCTATGAATATATAAAAAGGATGTTAGTATGTTCAAGACTGATGAACTTAGACACTGTTTGACTGATCTTCATGAAAGTTGGCACATCTGCATGTTTTTTCACATAGTAGGTTTTTATGCTGTTGTTTTATTGCAATTCCTCTCCATCTTCAAGAGGACTTGCTTAGAATTTATGAGTGGTTGAAAGTCTGGATGCTACCTTTGAAAGAGCTGAATGTATGGTTGTGCATATGGAAGATCTAACCCTAATCGAAATGACCAAATATGTGGAAGAAATATGGCTTATACTGAGGTTATGAAAGACCTGGGGATCATGATCTCAAATGGGAAAGTGATGCGAGTTGCACCACAAAAAAGGTTAACACAACTAGATACTGAGTAATACCCAGATATCTCAAGGGAATTACTGAGTAGAATAATATGAAATAGTGGCACATTTCAAAATATTGGTAGCTGGGAGCGAAAGTATACGAGTAGTATATTACATTTACAAAGAGGGCATTGGGTAGTTTTGTTGGACATTGAAGTATTAGATGCCAATATTGTGATGTAAATATTAGGACTTAGAAAAGTTCTAGGCCAAAATAAACATTAAATATGGGACATTGGAGATCCCTAGGGCAAAGTAAACATAGCTATAATTTGGGATGTGGACGTTTATAGATTATAAATTTTAATTTTGGAAGCGTCACCTTACAAAATACAAGATGGACAGTCAATAGCAATAGATTTTTGTAAAGGCTTTGGCATCAAGTCAAGGTAACTGACTATCACGAAATGAGTAACAGCAAATAGCAAAATTACTAACAAAAATTTGGTAAACAAATGGAAACGAAGGTGACATGTTGCATCAGATCTGTAATTTTGACGTTCAGCACATAGAGCATTTAGTTGTCGTGAATGGAAGCAGTCTCAAGTAGGGAAGTCTACCTGAGGCATTCGTGAGTAACTATTTTATGTGAAAAGTGTAAATCGTTTAATATTAGATTTAGGACATTAACTTGAACATAATTTTAATATCAAGACTAAAGACCAGAAGATTACTGGTGGTCGATGGGATTCTTGGGAGAAAATTCTCTTCGGCAACATGGGCTACAAGGAAGACAACATTTCACAAACTGAACTCCACGAAAAACATCCTACGAGAAAGCCAAATCATTCTTTGCAAAGAAATTATTAGACAATTTTTTAAAAATTTAAGTAAAGGCCATTAATCAACAAAATTCATATTGAATTTTACAGCATGCTGAATAATTTATAAAGTAAAATATTTTAAACAAGATATGAAAATAGCAGCAATAAATAATGTAACTGTATTATCGAAACATGAGGGCCGATTTTTATTATTATTAAATAGACTCTGCCGATCTTGTGTTCTTCTTAATAGAATAAATTTCAGCAAGTACGTAGTACATACTGGATGGGATGTCAGCCCATGTAAGTAATTTAATTGTAAAGAATGCGGGAGTCAGGTATCAATAAATTACTAAGATCAATATTTTCAAGCACATAAGTTCTGAATTGCAAAAGCATTTCAGATTGGTTTGCACAAAGTTAGGCAAATTGTGTTAATAAACTCATAATTTCCAGAGATTTTAAAATCGTTTCAATTCATACTATGTATTGAAGACCAAGACCTACATTCTCACAATAGTTGAATTTGGCTCTGTTTGTTTGGAATCCTTACATTGGTGAAGACAAACCTGCTAAAAAAGGAGAACCACACATACATTTACAGTTCTCAAAAATATTGCTTTCAAAAAACAACCAACTGACTTGACTTCTGACCCTTACTTCTAGAAAACAAAGAGGAAGCATGATTGAAACTTTTAAGGCCCAGTATAGACATTACAACTTTGACAATTATGGCGAAGATATGGTGGACATAGAAGCCCAACAGCATTACATTTCATTTTTAAGAAAGAGGATACATAAAACGCAAACACGCATCTGAAACGTTCTGTTTCGATGTATAAATATATTAAATTTTCACTACCACATATTTCGTTATAAATATGTGGTAGTAGATAAAGTATCTAAAAATATGTAATTACACCAAAATATGTAAAATAAAAATTGTTCCAATTCAGTCAGAATGTCTCGTAAACTCTAAAAAAGATTATTAAATGCAATTATCTAGTTTCTATAAAAACATGTAATTACATGGAACTCCGTTCCCCAAACATTATGTCCATCACTTGTAGCTCAAAATCGGTGAAAGTCCTCTTAATGAGGTAAATTACAAAATAAGCCTGGCAGCTAGCCAAGGGGTCAGGTAGCTGCTAAAAAGAGAAAACTTTTACACATGTCTAATAAAAAAAATCAATTGGTTCTCACAAAACCCGCCATGAATGGAGGTGAATGCTTAATCGAGGTGGCCATTTCAGTAATTTCACTGTAAAACAAAACAAAGGACTTGCCCTTTGCTTAACCCTTTGCGGTCAGATGCGTTTTATATCTTGAACCTCCTATATGTCGGAGGGCATCCGTAAAATGATATGGCGTCAATGGCTCTCAGCTCGGAGCTTTCAGAAAGGTGGCTCCTCCTCCAACTTGGAAGGCATCTCTCAGAGGACAGCATCCATTCCTTGATCCAGTCGGAGGGCACCTCAGAGATGACAGCTGCTTTTCTCCACATTTCTAGATAATATCTCCAGCCAACAATGAGACAGTGTCACAAATTGAAAATAGATGATCAATTGAAATACATACGAACGCTATCTGATCAAATGTTTTACCACACTCCTTGTCTGTCTCTTAGAGAGTGTTGCATATGTATCACTAAAGGATGCTACCACTATTTTGGGGGATGTAGATATACAGAAAATGTAAAAATAATTTCTATATACATTAATTTTAGAGTTAAAAATAAAACAATCTTTTTCTTGCATTGTATCAACTTGTTTATTTCCAAAATTATAGAGTCAATAAATTTAACTTCTAAAGTACGTCTATTTGAAGCATTATTTTCGAAAGAAAAGAAAATATATTGCCATTTTTTGAATTTATTATTCAAATATCTCGTTCACAGTGAAGTTATAGCAAAACTAATAACGAACGAGTAAAATTCTGCTTCGATTATAATGCCACTTGAATAAAATGTTACACGTCATCTCGTGACACCGTGAAACAATGGCCAAGCTGAAGGAAGTGCAAAGCGCACAAACCCTCAGAGTCAACACGCCATTTTATGTGTCATCTCAGAGATGCCCTCCAACATGTAGGAGTATTTTTGGGCCTCTGCTGTCAATTCAAAAACTGCTTTTTGTAAACAGTCTTCTGAAACCATTAGGATTGTTTGATCGTTTTATTTTCAACATGATTGTACCTACCAAATTGTCTGATTAGCTTTCTTTCTTCACTTTCTCACTAGGTGGTTAATATATACAAGGGGGAATTCAAAAAGTTGCCAGAAAGGTGGTTCAGCACATTAATGTTATATCCGATGGAAATGCTTACCTAAATACCTTGAAAGTAGAACCCTTGCATGCCCATACACTTGCTCAATTGTTGAAAGCAGCAATAGAAGGCTTCTTTCAGCTTCTGTTGGAGCTGAGACATCACATTAGATTTCATATCCTCCGTACTTGCAAAACATCTCCCCTTGGGGCCCATTTTCAGAGTAGGGAGCATCCAATAGACACTGGGAGTAAGATTACTGTTTAAATCTGACAATGTGTGATTTTTTGGTCTAGGAGATAGTGGTGTGTGCCACACCGATGACTGCAGTTTCGTCTCCGAGTCATAGATGAACACCCAAGAATTATCACAAGTGACTATCTGTTGGAGAAACGTCCGGTGCTCCATATTTGTCTCAAACATCTAGCCAGTGATTGTAATAGGAGATTCCATCTGATCCACATTCAGTAGCCTTAAACGAACTAATTTTTAGTGCAACTCATCTTCATATCGTAGCGGCATGAAAAAGTTCCTGAGACGTACTAACTTTGCACATCAACTCTGCAATTGTTATTCTTCAATCACCTTGAATTGGTCATTTCACTTTTGCAATCATTCCATCGTGTCGGATGTCGACTGTCTACTGTGCTAGTCATCCTTTAACACTCCTGCCCTTTCTTAATCTGTGCAAACTATTAGTCGTAAACTGATGTTTTCTTTAGTGGTTTATCACCAAAAACTTCTGCAGGACCAACTGCATCTCTGAAGCTGATTTCCTGGTTGCACATGTCCTTTGTTATTCACAACATATGCAAACCGCATTATTATGCTGCCACACCACCCCTCATTTCTACATCATACAGAGCAGTGTTACCATGGTGCACTGATACATGTCCAGACCAATGCCTTTCGTCTGTGTGCAAACATGCCCCGCATTTTACTACAAGAGAACATGCAGGCTATCTTATTGCTAGTTTGCCAATGGTAAGGCAATTCTGGGAACTTTTTGAATGCCCTATGTATGTTAAAGACAATGGGAGATAATACATATCTTTGTCATAGGCCACTGCTGGTTGTAATTGCTATAGACTTTCTCCTAAATCTTATCTGTTGGATTGCAATGAACAAATGACTTAGGATTTCCTCCTCTTAATATATTTCCCACAATACTGTCAACAGAGTTAAGTATTTAATAATTACGCATTCGGGGAGTCTGAAGTCTTGGGGATTTACCAACTGCTTTGTACAGTTTAATTCAGGAAGTTGCTATTACTACCACCACTACCACCACCACCACCACCAATAATAATAATAATAATAATAATAATAATAATAATAATAATAATAATAATAATAATAATAATAATAATAAGTGTACATATATTTTAAAATTTTAAATTTATATCATTTTTTTATTACAGTATTTATTGCAAAGTATATTCTTCTAAAGATAAAAATGTATGACTTTTGGATATATTTCACAATCATTACCTATGATCATTGCTGGGACAGCTATACCCGCAACAAGTCCAATTCCAACAGGAGCTCCAACTAAAGTGCCCAATTGCCAAAGAATTTTCTTTTTTCTAGACCAAGGTTTTTTCCCCCAGAAGGTGCAGCCAGATGGACTGGAAAAAAAACCAGAATGAGAGAAAATAAATAATAAAATCAGCACAGTATACAATGACAAACTATACAATCTACAATGCACAATAGTTGAAACACATACTAGTGGTGCTAAAGAATGGCATAAGACGTTCTCGCACTAGTTAGTTTTCTCATCACTTAAGTCTAGGCTGGCTTTTTGTATTGCCCCACCCTCGTCCCAGATGGTAACTATCAGTGCAAAACATTTTTTTAATATTTTCTCAAGTCAGTTTTCTGATTCTCTAATTGTAGAATTGAATGTCTTTAAGAAAATTAAAGAGTTAAATACATGCTTATATCCTTTATGCTTTTCAAGGTGAAAGTTTCATTAAAAAATTAAATCTTTTTCAGAAAAATTTAAAAATATCCTTCTGGCTTTATGTGAAATACCCTCAAAAATTTAAACACTGGTTTCAAATTCATGGGCAACATCAACCAGACTGACTGGAAAATATTAATTTTGGTGAAATTCCTTCTTATGGTTTAGCTGCTAGCATTGTTCACCAAAAGAAGGACAGGCAGATGTTTTGCCAAAAACCAAACTGTCAGTATTAAGGACCCTCAAAGTGAATTCTGACTACATGTGTTGGAGGAAGTAATTTACTACATATAGGAACAAGAATTGTCATGTTTCAGTATTGGGCATGTACAATATGAATTTTTCTACCTAAAAAACACAGTTTTTCATAGCATCATTACATAACTTTACTAAGTACGTAGTAAGTGAAAAAGGAAAGTATCCATTATGTATTGATTTAAAGGTAATTGAAATAAAGGCATCAAACCAAAACCGTTACGAACTGTTTCAACAGCGAGATCGTAACTATTAATTTTTTTCCTTAAATATAATGATGGAACCATAACCAAAACAAATTATGTCTGTTTTTTAGCAATCTTCATAATATTGCGCAGGGGTGCCGAATTTCCAAGACCTCAAGGACCACAACTAAAACATTTAATACGGTTGCAGGCCATATTTTCATTACTCATGTGATTCACACGTGATCCCGCATTGTTAATCTCAGCAGTTTGCATGGCTGTTCTGACAAGGAGGAAATGGAACCATGCATAACAGAATGAACACATTGGAATTATTTTGAATTTCTGAATTTACTACAAAAAACCTTAAACCTAAACTAAACCTATTTTTACATTAAGGGTGTGTTGATCCCGAAAGGGTATATGCACTAAGTGCAATGTTCTAGCCTGACATGGATGCAAGGGACTTTCACATTTGACTAATAACCTTGTGCAGGCCACAATAAATGGAATGGTGGGCCCCATGCAGCCTGCAGGTCACCAGTTGGACAACCCTGTTATAGTGTACCTTGTATTACAGAGAGCTTTTGTTTAAAGAAGTGACTCGTAGCATAAACAACAGATGTCTCAATTACCTATTTTTTTTTCAAGTTCCTCTAAAAGAGACAACATATATTTTCCTTGTTGATTGGACACCTCAGGCAGAAAAGGGTCTATTTCTTTTGAACTCTTCAAAATTATACTCATGAATTTCAACAGAAACTGAACAAATATTCTTCATGCACTGTGGTTATATTACTCACAGAAGTAATCATTGCAAAAGGAGATGTAATATTTTCAGACATTTTGGATTTGTGCAATATTTTCTTTTATTACTTATCGAACTTCTAAAAAGAGATTTCTGTCCTGAAATGTTAGTAAATTTGTTGGTTTCTCATAAACTGCCATGTCCGCTATTCTGGTAACATTTCTCATTTGAGAATTAATTCAGGAATTACATGTTTTAATAAATGTTTAAAAAGATAGGAAAACTGTTTGGAGACCTTTCAGAATAGCAACCAAAGCAATAGCAATTGTGGCTAAAACGACATCTGGCAATCAGGAATTGAAAAAACTTGCTTATATGTTTCATTTAGGATGTCTACATTTATTAAAGAAATAAAATTTGCAATTATTGCAAAAGAAGCAAATTTGAGTTTACCAGAAATGTGCATACTCAAATGAGGACTCTGGGTGTTAATACATTTATCTATCTATTTATCTCTAGGAGGCCAAGCATTATACATCTAATGTGTTTGTAATTGATAATGATAACATGCAGTACACAGTTTATTAGTTTCGTGAGTCGTTTCTGCTGTAAGAATAAAAATTACTTTTGACAATCAAATATTACTCCTTTTTGAATAAAGAGATTTTAGTGATGAATATTACAGATAATAGAACATAAGTTGTGAAAAAGTAAAGAATACATTTGTACCCATGCCATAATAGGAAGTGTCTAGCAAAATCTGTTCACTCTGGTATGTTACAAAAATACCTTAGACAAGGGTTAAATGCTTGAAAGTACTTTCACAAAAGATGCTTTACCTCAGGTAGTGAAGATCACTGATCTCCTTCATACACAACCAACAAAACTCAGCCCCACACACAGCACAGGTCATATGATTGCAAGACCCGTCATCCATTTTCACTATGAGGACTTGACACCGAGGACATGGCTTAATGTCATCTCCTGTAACAGACAAATCACTTGTTTATATTTGTAAAAAGATGAATAATTTGACTCTCAAAAGAAGGATTATTCACATATCCTTTAAAACTATCATTTCTGAATATGGAGCAAACATCTATGAGAGAATATGAGTTAAAAAGGTTGTTATCACAAACATGCTTCAAATATAAACCAGAAGAAAATCAAGTTTCATAATAGTTCATTACAGTACTAATAATTCCATCCCCTCAATCTGAGTAAATTTAAATTTGAAACAAAACAGAATGTTTGAATTCCAAGTGTTGTTATAACAGCTCAGTTGATCACAAGTGACACACTACTTACTATGCTGGGAATCCTGACTAAAGCTCACAGATGATGATCGAACATTCGGTGATCTCTGGGCCCGAGCAGTGTCACAGGTCTGGTTTGGGTGCCATTCTGCTTTACAATGATAGCAGAAGAAAGAATCACATCCTGGCCTCTCACATTTTATTTTTGGGCAGCTAGCACAACCAGCTGCTATCACAGCATAACTATGTAAGAAAAAAGAAAAACAACCATGAAAGTTAGGATCATTGGTGAGCAGCAAGACAATGTGGAAGAAGAGGATCCTGTTTTCCAAATTGTGATTCCCTCATGTGTACATGCAGGAAATTTAATGGTTTTTACGACCACAAAACTCAATGTTAAAGAAAATACTATTATATCATTATTATTGGGTTTAATGTCGTATCTGTAGGATACTATTATCCCCTACCCTCAGATCTGTTTCTGGCCTTTCATATCCTGAGGCACATACATCAACCTCCAACTCTTTCACAATGCTGAGATCCATAGACCCGCAGTGCCTCAGTGCATACACAACTGCCTGTGCCCCAGAGGCCTGTAGCAATACTTGGGACTGAGTTTGGCAGGAAAGGTGACAGAGAGTGTCACATACACTGTGATCCATAGACCCATTAACAGCACATTACTCCCCCTATCTGCAGGCCCTACTAACTCTTGATTGTGGAGGAGAGGTTCTTTTATTTGGGAGGTACACAGTGGTTTGGAAAAGCCCCAACCATGCAACTACACAAAAAACTTCAACCACACCTACGTGAGACTCAAATCTGCAGCCTACAGAATCGAACTTGTCATTTCCTTCAAGCCTTAGCAACTCCTGCCACTGGACTGAATAAATACTTTTACATATTTCAAAAGTGTTTAATGATCTTAAAAAAATAGTGAAATTAATTTTTACATAGGGACCAACTGGAAACTTGGGTGGGTGGCTCCTTGTTCAATAGCTCAGAATTCATTCCATTTTTAACAGATTTTGGAAATGTGTGTGCGCAGGGAGATTAATATCCATTGGCCGAATTCACCTATTAGAATTTTATACATGATAGTTTTTAAAACTACTAAGGGTTAAGTATTCTGACAGACTAAAATTGTTGTTACTTTCACAATTCCTACATCCTACAGTGCTCATAAATGCTCTGTAATTAACTTTAGATTAAGAATGCAAAATAATACAGATTTTCTTTCAGAAAAGCAAGTAAAAAAATTACTTAAGTTTTAACACTAGAACTACAGAAGCAGGCATTTTCACAACAGGGAGGGGGTATAATTTTTTGGAACAATATTTTGACTCAACACTTCAAGAATATTTGACTGTTCCTCTATACATTTAGTTTCAAATGGTTTTACATTTTATATATTTTCATTCATAACATTTGATGTCACGAAAAGAACCCTTTAGTACTTTTATTTTCTAATTATACAACCTATCTAATTAATAAATAAGTACAAAGAATAACAACATATGTATAAAATACAAGTGTACTTATCAGTTAATTTAATTAGAGGATGTACTGAGAACTTACCTACAGTCTGGAGCAGGGCACCAGCGTGTATCAGGATCGACAGCCAAAACCCTTCGCACCATAAAATCTTCATATTTTTCATATTGAGACTTATCATTTAAAATCATTCGGATATCTGCAAATTTAGATAGGTACATACAGAAAGAATCAAATGGTAGCAACCACAAATGTAATATAGCAAATAAATAGAATACCATTAGGATGGATGGCCTCCGAACATTCTGGGCAAGAGATTCCAACCCGAGACTCTGAAATTTCTATTCGAAGATATGTTTGGAAGCAATCGTAACAGGAACGATGGTGGCATGTAGAAAGCTCAGGGAAATATTCGTTGGGTAGTTCAGTCAAACACAATGGACATTCTGAGATACCAGTATCTGAACTCTGTAAAAAAGACACATTTGAAGTAAGTAAATTGGTATATGCAAGAACACTTATTTCAAGTATTTGATCTTGTAATGTCGAAAAATCAGAAATTTCTAGTTTGAGAATACTAATAGATCATATTTTTTCAACAGCTGTGCTGCAGTTAAAGAAATAGACTATTTTCCCCGCCTTTAAATCATTTTGACTTATAAACACTAAAATAAATGCACAGAACTGTTGCAGATATTTCCAAAGTATATTTGAAGTCAAGGTGATTTAAAGGTGGGAAAAGCGTTTTTATTTTTTTTTTCTGCAGCCCAGCGGTTGAAAAAAATCTGAAAAAAATTCACAACCATTTGTGTTTTAAGAGGAACGCTTGAGATTTTTTTTTTTTTTTCCGAGCCTGTTCCATGGTTCTAAGACACAATTAAAATTATTTTTTGTTATTTTTTTCAAAAATATTTTTGTATGTTTGAATTTTGGTCTGAGAAAATATAAAAAAATATTTTTTTATAAATTATCTTTTTATTTATCATATTTTTTCCTCAGTCAAATGAAAAAGTATTAAGTTGTCGAAAAAAATAAAAATTTAAAAACATGTTATTGGCTGTAGAAAGGTGTGGGTGGTGGGACGGAGGCTAAGAAACCTTTCGAAAGTATTATTTTTATGTTAGAATTGTAATATAACCACTCATATGTCATTTGGTTTAAGGGAACTTTTTACCATCTTTTCTGGGGGTACCCTTTTAATGGACACATTAATTGGATTTAAATAGTTTCTTTTCTTAAAAATTGTACCTCACCTGCTGTATATTTAAGTATATTCGAGAAGAAATTAATATATATTCACATTTTCTGGCTCAAACATTATATTAACATTATTCTGGTTCAGAGCAAAGTCACTCGCCTTTCACCAAGGAGGTCCAGGTTCGATTCCCATCAAATCCCGGACAAACTCATGTGAATTTTGTTTCAACAAAATGAGTTTATGTACCTCACAGGGACTAGTCGAACCCCTGTAAAGTGTCCTAAACTTTACCCCTTTCGTTTCGTTATCCCTTATGTTTTAAGGCCCTAGAATGCTTTGTTTAGGAGTTATTAAGCTATAAATTCTGCACAAATGTTGTGGGTTGCATTTGATGTGAATATTTAAATGCGTATTTTTAACAAATCCTTCGTATTTTTAAAGTCAAGTGAAATTCGTCATGCCTCCAAGCTCTTTCTTTAGAGACCTCATTTATGAAGATTTGTTGCGTGTGAGAGCTGCAAAAGGTATGTATACTACTGAAATAATATAGGAGACAATACTTGTTTTAATCAATCAAGTTCTCCATTAGGAACTAAAGTTAAAAAACATGTGGAATGTGGTGAATTTTCAAAATTACCTTGAGTTATTGTTATTCTTTCTTTTATTAAAAAAAAATACTAATATAAATTCCAATTTTCTAATTATCATTACCTTGCCTGCACCTGTGGTGAGTACAGATGCTTTACTAGTAGTTCTCTTTAGATCATTGCTTGGAGATGCAACTGATGCTGCAGCACCCACTCGTACAGCATCACCTCGTTCTAAATCTCTAGAGGGGCCGCTACGAGCTTCTTGACCTGAAAATAGTACAAATAACTGACAAGTGTTCCAATAATAATAATAATTTATTTATTTCTTTACAGGATATTCCCTTTAATACATGTAATCGCAATATGTGAGTACAAGATACACATTTGCTAATGAAGTCACAAAATTTAAATTTAGGAACAATAATTACAAATCGGGTGTTTTTATAGAGCAATTCTTGGATAGTAGTACATAACTTGAGTAAGTAATGTTGAAAAAACCAATATGCTTACAATACTTGTTAGCAGTAGAGGCAATACGGTAGATGGTATCATTCATTTGATAGTCGGTTTTTACAGGTTTGACAGAAAATAATAAGGGATTACATGTTGACATGTGAGGGACCCAAAATCTGATATTAGGGAGAAAATCGTTACAATTGATTTTACGTGACAAAATTTTTAATAGAAAGGTAAGGTCACAGATTGTTCTTCTATCCTCATGATGAGGGCTATTATACAATGAGTACTAATCAGCGTAGTCGTGACAAAACCACAGGATAGAGCATCCATCGCGAAATGCTAAGTTGTGCAACAACTTGTGTTGGACCTTCTCTGGAAGATTTACAGCCTTCCAAGGAAGGGAGACCAAGTCAGACAGGCATATTTGAGAATGGGTCTAACCAGCAAGTTAAAGAGAAGTTTGATCATGTGGAGTAATCAAAATTGTGAAGTGTTTTGCAGGATAAAGCCCAAAGATCGCAGAGCTTTGTTAACAATACTGTTAATGTGGTCGTTGAAATTGAGTTTACTGCCAAGGTCTCTGATGTTGTCAACCACAGCCAATATCCTCCTGTTGAGACTATATAGAAAACTAACAGTGTCCACTTTCTGGAGAAGCTAATAGTATAGCACTTGTCATGGTGCAATGATATGTTATTCAAAGGCACCAATTTTCAACAGCTTGTAAATCAAGTTGCAACTTGATGGTGTCATCAGTATCAATTATTGAACGATAAATCTTAGCGTCATCAGCATTGACAACGGTTTAAGTACAAACCAAATTTAATAATTTCTTTTTTGTGAATCAGAAAAAATTCATATTTCATATTATCAATGTCAATTGATGTTGACAATTAAGAGTTTAACAAACATTGATTTTAACAATAATATCAGATCATATTATCTCGATAACTTGCAATAATCTAGCACACTGTTTATGATTATTACTAGAGACCAGAAGTTCAGGCATTTATTTCATCTAAAACAGGGAAAAAGACATTTATTGGTACTAAAATAGCGAAGTAAAACGACATTGATTCTTGATAAAGTATAGTACAAAAAGCCATATAAAAAATGAAAAATCACCATTTAAAAGGAAGATCAATAATTCAGATGAATCCCATTCTTGTTTTAAAATTACATTTGATTTTTAAGAAAGATGATTCCATAACATACAATGCAAATGCGCATCTGAAATGTTCCATTTCGACGTATAAATATATTAAAATATAATGAAACATGTAGTAGTAGTAGATAATATGTAAAAATATGTAATTATATCAAAATATGCAATATAAAAATTTTTCCAAGTCATTCAGAATGTCTTGTAAACTCTAAAAAGTTTTATTGAATGAAGGTAGCTAGTTTCTGTAAAAACATGTATTACATGGAAATCCATTCCCTATTCATAATACTTCCTTGATTTTTCTGGCAATAATTGTAGAGTTTGCGAGTTCGCTATTTCCCAAATTTCAGGTGGAGTACAAATTTCATTGTCACTTTCGCTAACTACAAGATTCATTTTCTGTTGCATGATCAATTGCGAAATGTAACAAAAATATGAGTACAACAATGAATATTATACCCGCATGTTTTCTTGAGCCCCAGAATACCCACCACAATCCTTTGCCAACATTAGTTGAATTAGGAATAAATGAAAACAATGAGTATTGTGGACAAAATCTAATAACCAGAAATGTTTGCTCCCATGTAATAGAAACTATTTTGCATCCAACAACAAACTACAAATTTGATATAAAATTCTTTGTCACAATAATCAAACTTCCCAGTCCTCGTGCAACCAGCGAAGCGAAGGCTCAAGAAAACGTGCGCGGATAATACATGAAACTGCGAAATCATTATCTTCTCTACCGTGGTTCAAAAGAAGTGCAAATTGCAAAGAGAATGCAATTCTGTCCGTGGATTCCCAAAATTCTTGGAATTTGATTGGTTGACAGGTCGAGGATTCCGAACTGGAATTTATGTTATTCGTCGATTAAATATACCGCAGGAATGCTTTTACAAAGCTACAGTCAATTCTGTGCAAACACACACAACAATTGTACCAGTAAGTAAACTTTTACAATTAGCATTCTTTCCAGTTTACAGACCAACATAAACAAACACATGATTCTAAAAGAAATTTCAATTTTTTATAATTCTTGCAAAGTTTCTTTGCCCTCCGCATAGTTTCTTTTTCTGAAGAAGAGATTCGAATGATTCTTTAAAGTGAAAATAATATAAGTAAAGTTTGCACACTAGAGCTACAAGTGCATCTGGATCTCATTCATGCCTTTGGCAGGAATATGGATCAAATGGTCTTAGAGAAAATAAGATTTACAACATATGTAACATTTTCAAGCTCAATTGCGAAAAATCTTTTGAAATAAAAGTACTTTAATTCTGAGTTTTCTAAAGACACACAAATTGTGTGTAGTAAAGACGGGCATTCCTTGGAGAAGCCCATGTTTTAGGATTAAAATGTAACCCTAATTAGGCGACTCACCGCCGAGTTTCGAGGCCCTTGAGGTGTTGGAAGGAGCCCTGGTTATTCTCCGGGCGATCAACGGGCTGGAGTAAAGCAGTCTTCTCAGCGAGAATCTGGCCAGTCCCCGTTTCCGCGGGTTGGCGGCAGAGCACGTGGAATGGCTGTCCGTGTCGTGGGATTTCCGCATTTTGTCCGTATGGAATGACAATTAGATATCTAGAAAGCTGCTAGCACCCTCCTACAGCCATCGCGGCAATATCTGCAACACATGATAAAGGAGAATGAGTCTTCTGAGGCAGTCAGCAGGCAACCTGCAATATTACACAAAACTTTTGAGTCATTATGAATCAAACCAAATAACACAGACAATGAGGAATGGGTGTTCGGATGGTTTTATCATGTGAACACTTTTTACATTTACGTATGTAATAGGTGTACGCACTCATAATAATATTGTTAAAAAAATTGATTTGACACTGGCAATGGTAATGGCAATGGCAAAGGCAATGGCAGTCTGCGGTAGTGAGGTTTGTAGAAATTAAAGTGGTTAAGCAGTTCGGGATCGATGGGGGCGACGGGGACAAAGCGAAGACGTGCGAGGGCGAAGGTGTGCGAGGGCTAGGGTGCAGGAGGGTGAGAGCGTGTGAGGGCGAAAGTGTGTGAGTGCGAAGGGGTGAGGGCAAGGGGGTGTGAGGGTGAAGGTCAGTACGGGCGCGGGTCATTGTGAGGCCGAGAGGAAGGGTGAACGTGAGAGTAACCGTGTTAATGTGAGTGTGTGGGAGCGAGAGTATGGGACCGTGAGCGTGGAAGCGAATGTTAGTGTGTGATAAGTGTTTAAGTGAGTGAGTGAGTGAGTGTGGGTGTTATGTCAGTAATGATTGATCTGATGGTTACAGGTGACGTAGGGTAATCAGTGGGATGAGGCACCGCTTGCCGTTTATGGGCGCTGAGGAGCTAGCTCTATTTGCTGCTGCGGCGGCGGCGCCTTCTGTAGACGCAGCTGTCCCACTTTCTGCGGCCCCGTTTAGAGCAATGCGCGCGTGCCCCGCACGGCGCCCCGTCGCACGAGAGCTCCGCGAGCCACAGGGGCGGTCTTCGGGATTGAGGGTGGGGAGGAAGGACGGAGCAAGGGGCCGTCCATAAATTACGTAACGTAAATTTGAGCCTTTTTGAATACCCCGTCTCCCCCCTGTAACGCGGGCTTTAACCCTGCGTAAATAATTACGTATCGCTAACGAATCCCCCTTGCCATTTACAAAAAGGAAAAATAAATTATATAACAATGAAAACAACTTGTATTAACTTTGTTATATATTAAAATTCATGATAATTAATGTGAGAATTAATTGGCGATGCTCACTGCACCTAGCAATAAGATAGGAGAACAATTTTTACGTGAAAGAAGGAAGCATTAGCGAAAACATTTCTGATTAGTGTGCATGCCATGGAAGACGCGTGGGAGAACCTACTGCGTCAATTTAATTGTATTCTAGAAAATGCTTTAGATATTTTCAAATATTTTCTTCGAATTATTATTTCAGATTCAATTAATATACCATTGATGAAAGTATATTTTCAATTATTGTAAACATTTACACATCATTTTTAATTATTTTATACTTTTAATTTAGTTTGTTAAAAGTATGCATGACTGAATGAAAGTAATTATTTCAGCAAATGTTGAAAAGAACAAACCCTACCTGCATAACGTAACACTGCACTAACACCCCCTATTCCCATGTAACGCAGCGTAACGCTTCCTCAAACTCCTCTCCCTCTTCAGCGTTACGTAATTAATGGACAAGCCCAAAGGCCTTTTTGTGGCGGTCCAGGTGCCCTAGATCCAACTTTTCGTCCCTTTCTATCGCAAAATCCGTTACATTTCGCAGCTATAATTAGAAGTGTGCAGCAGCTCCATCTGCACCTCTCATTTTACTAGTGGGTTTGAGCCCCCATTTGGATACCGTGGTTTTGTCATAATCTCGCCCCCCCCCCATCCACTCATTATGGCGCACGGCCTCTTCGACTGGAATCTGGATGTACCTTTGAGCGCGACCGTCATCTCATCTGCAAAGTCCTTTGGCTTACTAATCTGGATAGGATGCTTTCCTAGCTAGAAGCTCTAGTGGTTGGTTGGATGAATGAATGAAGGAAAAGTCCCAACCATGACGTGGTCAATTCCCCCAAAGAGCGATCATTGCCATGGGGAGTTTGAACCCATTTCCTTCTAACAAAAACAACAATAACAAATTCTCTAAAATAAAAACATTTAAAAAACAACAACAACAACAACAAAAAATTCTTCAATCAACTTCCTCGAGCATTCGTGTTAAAAGTTCACAAGATGCAAGGTGCTGGGTATAACCCAAATGAAATCTTGATCCCTATCTTTTGGTATTTAAAATAAGATACATAGTATTTTGCTGACAAACTAGCTCCATTAAAGAGCTACAGTTTTTAGAGATATTTGTAAATTTACGAAAGCAAGCAAGGACGACATACCCTTAGGGATAGGACCAAGTTCGTCGCTTTAGGAGAAAGAAAATTTAATTTTCTTTACTGTCTCTGAAAGCACATTAGGAGCAGTAAGCCCAAGAGAAAAAGAAAAAGAAAGAAAGAAAAAACACACACACGATCGGATCGGCAATATATCGGTGGCTCGATGCTATTGCAGCTGAGTAAACACGGAGATGCGATGTGCTGTTTCAGGTCAGTATGACCAATGCAATTTGAAAATTAATTTTCTTGACACAACAACCAAACGCCTCTTTCCACGTGGGAATGGGTGGGAGAAGAAAAAAGGGGCGAGAGCTCTCAATCTGCACCGTCCGAAGCCCCTGCCTGTAGGCGTAGTGACCCTTAGCTTACACTTGCGAAACGCAGCTGTGCACGGCGGGAAGCCTACAGGAACGGTATGTTTCGCAATAAAAGTAACTAGGAGCTAAACAACACATACTTTCTCACAATAATACAATGTTATCGTTATTTACGACGGGGTGCCCATATGTTTCATTAATTTTAAAAAGAAATTTCGCGAAAACTACTAAATTTTACATAAAACTGTACATGAACTTTTTTAAAGCGCTAATTTTGTACAACACACTTTGTCTGAGGCAAAAATCTCTATCTTCAATTTTGTAAAAAAAATTGTTATTGTTGCAGTTTTCGAAAAATCGAGGATTTCAAACAAAATGAGACCCGCACCATTCTCTTAAACATCCTTCGCACTATTCAACAACAAAATTTAATTAAAAAACTAAACCATTTTTGAAAATGTCCGAGGGGTTTCATGCAAAGTACCCCACCCTAAATTAAAATATCGGTTTTAAATTCCAGGGACTGCGACATCACCCAGAAAGACTGGGGAATATCAATTTTGGAGAAGATCGGCTGAATGGTTTATGCGCTAGCGTTGTGCAGATGGACAAAATATGGATTCTGGCTACACCAGAAGTTAGAGGATTTTTTTTATAATTAGCAACTGGATTTATCCACTTTTTCGTTACCAGGGCCCGGCAATAACAGTTTTTGTGTCGAAAATTCGCCGTTTTCCGGCGCACGATTACAATACTTTCTCTTCTTACGTTAGTAAGTGCGGAGACGCCGGACGGTGGGAGACGCCACGTTCTAGGGACAGATGCCAACGCTTCGGCCACCATTCTGCGACCTTCCTCAGGGAGAAATGCCGATGCCTTTGCCCTGGGACAAATCCTATGCATGTCGCCTTGAGGAAGGTCGCTGAAACGTTGGCGCCTGTGCCTAGGACGCGGCGTCTCCCGGACAGCCAAGCAACTAACAATATCAATGTTTTAGAAGATAAATGCATAGGATTTTCAAATAGTTGCGAGCCCGTTACTGGAGAGTTAATACGGGAGAAAGAATCATCAGGCAATGACAAGGCACTACAGCATTGACAAGCTTTATGTACCAGAGCGAATCCACTAATCACTTCTTTAAACTACTAGTGTTACAACAGCACATAATTTCTTGAGTTACTAATTATAACAATTTTCAACGAGTTCAAGGAAAATATGATCTTCGCCATTTGAGTGCCCTTTGCTCTATCTGCGAAAACAAAGTAAATAAAAAAATTGGGACAGCTTTTGAGAAAAAATGCATCGACTTAAAAAGCAGAAACTACGCGAAAACTACTAGTTTTTTTTAAAAAAATGTACACAATCTTTATTGAAGATAAATTTTGTGGAACAGATTCTATTGAAGAAAAAAATTTCTAGCAATATTGTCCGTTTGCAATATTAAATGTTTTGCAGTTTCCAAAAAACAAAACAAATAAAAACGCCGAAAATATGAGCAGCACCATTTTTACCGTCGTTACACACATAGGTAGCAAACATTTTTAAAAAATTGAATCTTTTTTTTTAGAAAATAATTGTTTAAAAATTGCACATATTTCACGCAAAACTACGCGATAACTTTTCACTCATTTCCAAAAATTGTACATGATATTATTTCAATGTCTATATGTGAACAACATATTTCATTACGGAAAAATACCTATCTTCAATACTGGAGATAGAGGAAGACACCGTCAAAATTTTGAGCTTTTGCAATTTTCCAAAATTCAGAGATTTAATGAAAATTAGACCTACGCTATTTTTAAGCTGTCTTTACGCTATTCGATGACAAGGTTTAATAAAAAAAAATTTGGAGCCAGTTTTTGGGAAAAGTTTGAAAATTTTAAGGTTTCACCCCTTCCAAAATTGAAGTATCTGATTCAACCTAAGCTTCGAGTTCATTCAGATCGACCATGGAACGTACATTTCGAAGCAAATCGTTTGAAGGGTTTAAGCGCGAGTTTTGACCACTGACGAAGAGACAGACAGGCAGTGCGACAGACGTTTTGCCGCCAATCGTTTTTTTCGGGGTTAAGGGCTCAAAAAACACGCGGATTCAGACTATACAATGCCTTCGCGGAAGTAATTTAATACACTTCAAAGATTTATCCCGTTTTTGTTACCAGATCTCAATAACACGAATTCTACTGTAGAAAAATCGTCGATTACCGCCGGAGTATTAGAATACTTTCACGTAAACGTAGTAAGGCGAGAAAGTCAACTGAATGAAGAAACGGGTGCCATAGCAATGTTTCGTACATCTCTCACATTGCCGACCGCCACCATCTGCACATTGGTACCGTGTCGACTACAGTCGACTCCGATTATAGTGAACTCGGATATAGTGAACCCTCGGTTTTAGTGAACTTATGTCACTGGTCCCGTTTGCCACTTTTTACATTACAAATAAATATAAGAATATTCGGTTATAGTTAACCCGAACCTCGGCTATAGTGAACGTAGGAAATAACTCCTGGAAATTAATTGGATCTCGCATGTTATTAGGCGAGTAGAAGGGTCTTCGGAACATGGGACAGTGTTCCAAGAAGCACTGAACGATGTCAAGTCTGCATTGCGTTACATAACAGATAGAGTACAATGCAGAATTAAGTATGGAGAGAGGACGAACTCTGAAAAAGGATATAGAGAAATTACTAAACAAAAAGTACGAAGCAAATAGAAAATAATTGAATTTTTAAGGACAAATAAAGATATTGAAATTTTCAGATCGTGCTGTTCATGTATTTTGCTGTATCTCTATATTAATAAAATCAATCGTTATGGAGAAATTCTATTTAATTTTGACATCGTCGAATATAGTGAACCAAAAATGTTAGTCCCCAGAAGTTCACTATAACCGGAGTCGAATGTAATTTGTTTCACTGCAATCTCGATTTGAACTCTATTCATTTCAGTCTCGTTGTCCAATCCCCCATAGGAAATTTGGTGCTGAGGACACACAAAGTTGGACATAAAACTTTTTCTACCTTCGAATTCAGAGTATTGTGTTCTATTCTTACAAACTGTTTACGGAGAAAACAATGTCCAGGGTGAGATCTGAAGTCGAGCTCTGAGGATCACGAGGCAAGAGGCGTTCCCCAATGCTACAGAATCAGTGGGCCAGTAGCAATCCATTTGAAATGCCAAGTACAATGAATTCTTAAGGTTGCTGTGATAGCAACAGAGCTCAAAAAATACGCGGACACAATAATTTTCAACGTTTTTTGGCGACATTTCAATACTTTCTCTATGCTACGTAACGAGAAAGTAAAAACGTTGACTCTGGAGAAGGGCATGACCCCCCTCTCCCCATGGTCCTCTTGGATCCGCCTTTGTCCAGTTTGCATTGGAGAAAATTTAAGGTGCTTCGTGGGAGAGAGAGCTAATAGAGAATTATATATCCAAAGAATCGCCAAACATACTGGCAGCATACGTGAAAATGGAGATGGGGGAATCATCTCACTTTACATTCCATATCAGACAAATTATGTTCATCACGGCAAACAGTAAAATAAGGCAATTTTGAAGGGGAGCAGATTGTAAAGAGAAATCGCTTACCTATTACGTAGAAACAACCAAAAAGAAATTCATATTTTATTAAATCAAATCTTTTAGACTACTCATTAATTCGAAATTTCCCCTTTGAGATGTGATTTAAAATGGGTGCACTATGATTAATTATTTCTATTGGAATGTCAATTGCCACGCTCACACTTCATCTATACGCATCTGAAACGCGACCACTTTGCTTATCAATGTGCATTATGTTCATAGTTGTTGAAAACCTCACCATCTCTATACTATCACATACACGCTTTATAAACTTGTCGGTGGATTTCGACTTCTTTATAATTCCATTTAATTCGAGAATAGCAAGCCGAACCTCTCATGCGACCACTATCTATTGAACTTTAAGAGCACACCCTAAGGAGTAAAATTAGAGTTTATTACTCTAATTACTCAGATTGACGTTAGTACCTTGTCAATGAGTCAGCAAACACTACGTACTTGCGAGTAAGTGCTGCGTGCAAGTACGTGTTGCATCACTCGATGCTGAGACGTAAAAGCGAAAATTATTTCCGAACGTACTAAGACATTCATTATTTTGTGAATAATAATAATAATAATAATAATAATAATAATAATGAGAATAATAATAGCAGCAAAGAAACCAATTTTTATTCAGGATTTGGAGAAAAAATTACGTCTACTTGTAGTAATTGCAGTGCCATGCGATTAAAATGCAACCAAAATTGTAGAGAAGCGTCTTCAATACCCGAGCTTGAAAGTTGAGGTCAATCGAATGTGATGTGTAATAACACAAGTCGTATCGATACCAATCGGAACTCTGAGATTTGTTCTGCAACATTTGTAAAAGAACTTGTCCCTGGTCACTCAAAAGACTGAAAAGTGAAAACCAGTCTTTTTGGGAAGAAGCCATATTTTGCGCAATGAAACTAGAGGCATCCTCACTCACTAGATCTGCGTCGCTGATTGTAACCTGGAATATATTTTATATTTAACCTAATCTCTTTAGTCGTGAATTTAGGAGATAATTACAATAATGAACACTTGAATGATGCCTTGGATCGTATCTGAATTTCTAGTTTCCTTACATAATGGAATCAAAAGCAATCAAAGTACTGAAACGAAGTCCACAAATAATATTCATGAGCGAACAGCAAAAGTCACACCACTGGGCAATGCAAGGTGAAACAGTAAATGCTAGGAGGAAAGAATTGAAATATGCATAAATCAATGCCTGCCGATCAATAGAATTCGATGTCGCTTCGTTCCATAAGTAGTGACGTTCCCTAAGTATTCCTTATAGCGATGTTTCTAAAAGTTTAAACTTCATAGTCAGGGAGTTCATGACGCACATCTATTTCTGGTTGATTTAACTAAGAAATGTGATTCTTGAATCGATATACTTTTTGGTATTAATACCAATACCAGAACGAAGTATCGAAACGCCGATATAATAGCACCTTGAATACAGATATTTGCAACACGGTTGGTACCAATTCACAATTTCAATTAGAAAATGAAATGCATTTCATGATATCATGTACCTCAAGATATTTGTTGTGAAGTATAGAGTAGTAATTCACATTTTCCGTAAGAGTATTTTGCTTATTAAAATAAATAGAACCTAGCGTATCTTTTCTCTGTGACAATGCTAGAGAGCGACCAAATGAAGACGTTGACTGAGAAGCTATTGGCGTTACAACATATATTTTCTCGCATTATTTCTAATACTTGCAACTTTCGAAAATTCAGAATTCAACGAAAATAAGACCAGGGGGGCCTCTTGGGCATGGTGTCAGACTTCAGCCAATGAGCTTCAGACACCAGTTTACGTCACAATATTAGCGGGAATTTTAAATGCAGACAGATACAAAAAATCACATCATTACGAGACATTGAAACAGATTTATGAACCATTTCTTTTAAATTCGCAAACTGGTGATGCGCAGACGAGCAAAAATCGGTGACCTAGCTAAAGGAACTCACCCATGTAGACCTGCTCCATTTCTGCGACTAATGCTCAAACCGATATCAAAAATTTGGAGCCTTAAAAAGATTTTGTAAAATGAATTTCATGAACTTAAGCAAAAGTTACGTAAAAACTATTCGTTTGTTGTACATGACCTTAAAAATTGTCCATGTAAAAAAATTTTACACGGCGTTACTTCAAGATCTTATTACACGGGCTACAAACTCACTGATGTTCAACACACACAAGCAAATTCCGGCACCCAACACACACAAGCAAATTCGGGATCGGACCCACGACCTGCCTAATACTAGTATTTTTATACACAAGATTCCAATCGGTATTGCGAATACCGAAAACAAACATTTCGTTACTGCAAGCATCTACCCCTACCGCTGAAGCATGGCAGATCGCAGCAGCAAGGCGCCTGTTCGCTCTTACCAAGTACAATGGTTTAATTCCTGTGATCTAAGGTGAAGAACTGCGTTCGGACCCATTATTCGCGTTTGGCATCCCTAAATTCTGTCCAACGTCGATTACTTCAGAAAATTACATCAATTCTCTTAACTAAGGTATACCTCTATATACCAATTTATATTCATCCCTACTTAACATTCGCTCTCAGTCGCGGTTCTTGGTTTTTCTAAATGGGGAAGGCTGGAAATGAATTGCATGCATTGTGTTTATATACCGCATATTGGTAAAATTAGTTGATGCTCAATGCTACTCGCTAAGCTGCATAATAATGCCATCTGGTGAGTACGCCCTTCTTCAGACCCTACACCCCACCCTTGAAGGCTGTCTGTCCGCAGCCTTCATCGTCCGGTAAGCCTGTGCAGTGAATGCATGACGTCACACCTCGTCGTTTTACACAGGCCTTATTGCAGAATAAAGTGGGAGCCCAACGCTTTTGTCTTCCCTATCAACAGCTTCGAAAGCGTTACGGACGACTATTATCGAACTCATAAACAAAAAGTTTGATACGACTGTTATAACATAACTCAGAAATCGATTAATACATAAATAATTTATAAATATATTTTTAAATATCTTTTAGCGGCGATTTCTGTAGGAGAGGCTCCGCCTTACAGCCTTTAATGATGAGCCGCGCCTGTTCGCTCTTACCAAGTAGAAATCGAACAGTCCTATTCGGCATGAAAGCCTGATCTTATTTCATGGTGGATATCCATTAGGTTTCTTCGGCTCTGTACATTTTTGACTGTGTATTTGAATTACAGATTTCTTTGAGAATACTTCTGAATATCGAAAAAACTGGAGAATATTCGTCAGCAGCGTACATTCATGTGTTAATTGGAATGGAGAGTGAAACAATCACTAAGGAATTGAGGCTATATTCCATATTCAGTAGGGAGCGACATCATACAGGGATAGGAATTTGTTACGTATTTAAAAGCGATTTGCTATTAATGAATGTAAAAGCATTCTTCACTGAATATGCGATATTATAATACACTTGTAACTGAATTAGAAACTCACCATGCGAGCAAGGACCCATTCTGGAATACTTCATGTCTTGTGAGGAAATGACTATGACACTCCATTTCCTTGGAGAGTTCATACGCCTGAAAAGAGAAACATGTGTTACTGTAATATATAACTTTTCCCAGTGCGGTAACGACCACTGCACAAATTATTTATTAACAGATGCATGTATAAAGCAACGAACTAAAAAATATTAGAAATTAATAAAATACTGAATATTAATAAAAATTGTAATTCAGTTTCCTAAAATGATTACAGAATTCGCAGAGGACTTAATATTTACGTTGGTCAATAAATTAAAATTAAACAAGATACCATTATTTAGTCTTAATAATCAGATTGAAGACCTAAGCAACAGAAAATTAAATAATTTTCAATTAAAATACGAGTAATTTGGCAGGTGATTAGCTGGGACGCGCCTATCCAATTGAGAGCTTCAAGTTTTGAAATTGAAGTTCCCGATTGGATAACCGCGTTCCAGCTGATCACCTGCCAAATGTACTTATATTTTAATCAGAGAAGAGCAGTTATGAGAGACTGCATCAACATGAATCTTAGCTGGAGAATAAGAATTATTTCAAAGTATCAACATTTTCTCAACAATATACCTAGTATTTTAAGATATTACTGATACGTGATGACTATGAAGTTACGACTAGGATTAATTGTTGAGTCAAAGGGAAGAAAATATAATTTTTTTAACGGCGAGTAACGTGCAACCTTTAGGCTAAACGCGTATGAAAAGATGGTTTAATTTTCCGATAGAAAACGGTATTTATATTGTAACAAACGTCATTAGTATTTAGAACTATACTTGATGGCCATTTTACTGAACATGTTCGTAATTGCAACTTATTCAACATTTACAATAAAACTATTTCTTGAACTAATATACAAATTACGAAATTTCAATAATCCAATAGTCACGTTTAAACTCCAAATAACAATGTACTATCTCAATAAGTTGGTGACCAGTTAATTAAATGAGTACAATTAAGGAAACTCGACGGATGATTGAGTACACACCTACAGGAACGCTCGAGTGCAATGGATCGATCGATTTCAAAGAAAATACAGCGTGAATCATGAAACTTTCCGCACTACTCTCACGAAAGAAGCTTAGATTGTACCACGGTGCCAAGACAATACCTCGCTTCTAACAGACTTTTCTGAAGAAACAAAACAAGGTTTGCCAAACTCATTTAATTTGAAATTAATGTCTCCCTGGGTTGTCTAAGTAAAATAACTAAAAGTTGGTGTAAAATACAATTTTGCGAATGTGTATCTAGTTACATGAATTTCTCCGAAATAGAAGATACCTGGTATTACTGTAACTAGTGTAACATGTTAAAAAACACCTTTTAACAAATTAATTTGTCAAATAAGATGAAATGAACATAAATTTGCATAAATATGAGTTTTTTTATAAATAAATTTTAAGACATCGCTAGATCTTCTAAATAACTAGTGCTAAAACAGCACGTAATTTCTCGCCCGTATTGTCTCGCAAAATTTAGTGAATAGTACTCAAATTTTTGAAAAATTGTACATGACCTTATTTCAAATTCTATCTTTATAGGACAATTTACATTAGGAAAAAATCTCCGTCTTTAATATTTTAGTCGTAGAAAGACTCCGAAAAAGTTTTGAACTTTTGCAATTTTCGAAAATTCAGGGTTTTTAACAAACGTGAGACCTGCAACAATCTTTTAAAACGTCTATCACACTATCCAACGGCAAAATGTAATGGATTTAATAAAACAATGAAGCCCTTTCTTTGAAAATTTGGAAAATATCCCAGGGAATTCATATTAAGTACCCCCCAAAAGTAAATAACGGTTTCAAATTCAAGGGGCCATCATAAGCCAGATCGATTGGGGAATATCAATTTTGGAGAAAATCGGCTAAACAGTTTACCCGCTAGCGTTGTTCACAAAGGGACGAACGGACAGACAGACGTTTTGCCGTCATTCGATTTTTCGGTATCAAGGACCCACAAAGCGGATTCTGGCTACACCACGTGATAGAGAATTCCGCCCCCTCAAGTTAGGAATTGGATTTATCCACTTTTTCGATAGCAGGGCCCTGTAATAAGAGTTTTTCAGCCGAAAATTCGTTTTTTCACGCACCATTCCATAACTTTCTCTCAACTCCGTAGCAATAATGTAATATTTAGGTCAATCTGTACATTTTTATCTACATATTCAAAATTTTACAGGTTTTCTATTAGAAAGACATTTGAGCTCTTTCCTCAACCAAACTTTGAGATTTTTGCTTTAAAAAAGGTAGGGTGCCCTAAATGTATTAACACCTGTTTTACGTATAACAGGTTTTATAGAACACTGAGTTTTAATCATATCTTAAAATAAATCGAATGAAGATTAGCATCTGCCATCATTGGTCATATCTGCTTTGAAGGTCAACTAGAGTGTGTAGTTGGTCTCGGCCGTTTTGTTATGCGTGTTGTAGTTGATCTATCAAAAGCAGTCGAGGTTTCGGGATGTTATAATTACAGAAGCGAAGATACAGCGCATTTTTGATTTAGAAGACTGTTTTTAAACGATAAGATAAGTGAATATACATAAACATAAGGTCCAACAATCATTTGACACACGTGTCCTTTTACAAAAAAAGTGGGTTTTTATGATCATAAGTGATGCATTATGTTTTTAAGTTAACGTGGACAGCAGAATTCCCTGTCAGTCCACTGCATCATACAGGTACAGACCTTTGTAAATATAAAACATTTCAATTACATTTTCAGAAACGTATTTAACTTTACGATTACAGTGAATGCATTATTCCAGAATCTGTAAACGTCGTAAATTTCATTAGTCTTGTTGAACGATACGAAACACTATACTTGGGTTTTCGTAACGTGGTGCCTGAGGGACTTGTCTTCACGATGGAATCTGGCACGACTTTTCGCGTTTTTCTCGGTCGTGTCGCAGGATGTCGCTTGATCTGCAGCACTGCTTGATACAGTCGCGATCATGCGACATCTGGCGGCACGATCGAGAATGACGCAAAAAGCCATGCCATATTCAATTGTGAAGACAAGTCCCCCAGGCGCCATGTTACGAAAATCCAAGTATATTTGAGGTTTGCGATTTTCCGCATGTACTTTTATAACTGGTTACACTTCTTCCTTTTGCACAATGTAATCGCAGGGGTTCGACTAATTATTATTATTACTATTATTATTAGTATTACTTTTTAATAATATATGTTAATATTAGTATGTTTATCTTTGTATTTTGATCGAATATGACTTTGCATTCAGTGCAACTTTTACCTTTTTTGTGCAAAAGTAATATTTTAACAAAATGTTACATATGAACTTAATTTTGCTTTTCTCACTCACACTCACACACCACACACACACACACCACACCACACACACACCACACACACCACACACACACACCACACACACACACCACACACACACACACCACACACACACACACCACACACACCACACCACACACACACCACACACACACACACACACACACCACACCACACACACACCACACACACACCACACACACACACACACACCACACACTACATACAGACACGGTTCTATTTTTTTTTTTTTTTTTTTACAAATACAAATACAAAGTAAAGAAAGTGAAACTAGTAGTGCGACTGTAGCACATACTATCTTACATTATTTTTAATTGTACAATTTTCTAAAATTCAGAAAGTTCAACGAAAATGAGCCCTGCGCTACTCTATCAAGTGTTCCTTGTTCTATCCATTAAGAAAAAAATGTTACGAATTGCAAAAGTTCAATTTTTTGGGGAGTGTAGTTTTTGCGTAATTTTGCGTGAAATATAGACAGTTTGAAATTTTTAAAACATTTTTCTCAAAAACGACTCGAACTCATTTCTCTAATTTTTTTCCTGGTACGTAGTAAAGAACGTTAAAAAAAAGCGGTGCAAGTCTTATTTCCGGCAAAGTCTATTATTTGAAAATTGTAAAAAGTTATCATTTCAAAACTACAAAATTGAATAAAGAGATTTTTGCATTAATCAAAATAGAAAGAAATCAGAAATTTTTTTTAGAAATCAGCTCTTTCAAAAAGGTGATGTACAATTTTTTGAAAAATAAGAGTAGTTTTTGTGTAATTTGTGCTTGCAATTTCTAAAACAAAATATTTCCCAAAAACTGTTCCAATTTTTTCTTTAATTTTTCTCTACGTACGTTTCAATTGAGAGTAAAAC
The DNA here is from genome assembly GCA_011170035.1 of Teleogryllus occipitalis. Lineage (NCBI taxonomy): Eukaryota > Metazoa > Arthropoda > Insecta > Orthoptera > Gryllidae > Teleogryllus > Teleogryllus occipitalis. Next base: position 73,800 of record BLKR01001426.1, read on the forward strand.
GTATGGTGTTGATCCCATTTTCGATGAACTCTCCGTATTTTCGAAAATTGCAAAAAGTTAACATTTGAAATTAGGGGCACAAAAAACTGTTTGCTGGTTGAAAACATTCTTGCAGGTTCATGTAGTAGTATAATATTGCGGAGCAGTTACAAGTAATGGGAGAAAGTGATGTGATGTAGCACCACTAGTTAGTTACCAGGCCCGGCAATAAGGATTTTTGTTTAGAAAATTCGCCGCTTCTGGCGCACGATTACAATACTTTCTCTACTTAGAAGTATGTGCGAGAAAGTAAAATGTACTGACCGGTATTATAAAATGTTTCCAACTAATATAATGCATCAAATTTATTCATTTTTTAAAATTACTTTTTCCTTAGAAAAGATTTCGAAGGTTGCAGTGTTGGCGCCGTAAGGTCCAGAAGTGCAGCTACATAATATATTTGAGCGCAAAATGCCTGATAACTGAGCTGAATGTAGCAACACTAGCGTTCCTTCGTAAGGCAGTTGGGAAATCGTACCAGCGTTTACGCGGCACTGATTCCTTCCATGGTTACAAATGCAGATATAATGCGGAAAGAATCGATTTCACAATTCCAACACAGAAACAAAAGGAAATAAATTTACATTACGTCCAAAATGTAATTATTTAATTCATTTACAAAACAAAGTTTCGGAGGAAAAAAAGCACTCAACTCTGGAATGATGACGCGCATTTTGTTAAGAGGTACTTCATTTACGTTAACGACCATTATGTTGAAACTTTCCGTTCTAAACTTTATTATCATCCAGGCTTATATCCGAAAATATGTACACATTTAGAACACAAAATATTTTTTGAAAACTCTTTTATTTTGTCATATAAGTTCCCGTCTATGCAACAACGGTTAGGAGAGGAATTATTTTTCTGAACATTTAAATATAAAAGCATGGTTCTAAGTTCTTTAAATTTCTCAATAAAATGCACTATATCGTTTCACTTGCAGCATATTTTTTTAACTCCTAGTGGATTTATCTCATAAATGTAGAACTTAATTACGCGCAACAGGTTAAGGAAACAAGCGCAACATTTTTCCAGAGAATGCGAATCTTGGCATTAGATATAATCAATAACAAACGTCAACATCCATTCCGTGGCGGGCACCGACAAAAACAGCTTCACATACGCCATTGTTAGTTTCTTCCGGCCACCATCCGATCAGTGCCGGCGCGAGGCATGGGCAGACCGGGCGATCGACCGTAAGACAAGAGGCATGATGATGGGACTGATGAAGGGAAGAAAAAGAAAAATTAGAACTCGAGAAATTTGTTATCGTAATTTTATAAGTCGCGGCACAGTAGTCTGATATTCCATAAATTATTTTTTTTACCTTACATAGTTAATTGTGGCCAATAATTATAAGGTAGGACTCTGTGAAATTAATCAAATGACGCTAACATTAAAATAGGTTCTACTGAAATTCGTGTTCATTATTTCATGTATTTAACAAGTACTTTTATTAAACACTAACTAGACCCAACGTTTTAGCAATTTAAGATCACGGAAATCGTATTATTTGAGTCACTACATACTTTTATATAAAACTATTATTCAAAATATAATTCCAAAAACTTTCTGGCATAAACATTGTAATTTTTGTTATTTGTTGAAATAAAATAACTCCTATACTCTTACTCTTAATACGACTATCGCATTTTAAGTTTTTTTTCGGGGGGGGGGGGGTGTCTACGTTTCATCATTGCCCCGGGCCCAAAATTGTCCAGTTCCGGCACTGCATCCGATTATTCAATCTAGCTACTACGTATGGAGGATCGCATATCCACGGCTCTCACTCCTGCTGGCAGCCCAATTGCCACCAAAGTAGCGGATCTGCACACGAACGAACTAAAATATCTTAAGAGGTCCTATGTATGACCAATCAATGGGGCCACCTAATAAATTTGAAATATTGAACAAAGGTAATAAAAATTAGAATTGAAACAAAAAGATTATCTTCACAATTTGAAAAATTATTAGAATATACAAAACATACGTACAAATGCTATTTAAACTTACGTTTAACCTTCAATTTTGAGTTTCATTTAAAAAAAATTGATCCTAAATGTGAATCAGTTTTATTAATTTTTGGAACAATTACTAAAACTATTAATTGTAATAATTATTTTTACATGCATACGAAACGATATAAAATATTGTGTAAAATATTATTGGGGCTCCTAACCATGTGCTTAGTCTGCCAACGTACTAATTCGACCTTACATCTCCGCCATCGCCGCGCGGGCTGCTCCACTTGGACCTCTGTTGTGTGAATTGCACAAGCACTCACGAACATTAACCAGAAAAAAACGTGTTCAATAGACACGCCAAATCGAGACAAAGCCGTAACTAACATCAACGCACGTTTTGACATGGTCAAGTTGAAAGGAGGAATGGAACAGATCAATCCTGTATTGGCAGTCAATGTGTAAAATATTACATTACAGGCAAAGATCACTTCCCGAGCGAAAAAAAACAACTCAAATTAAGGTGTCGGTAATTTCGACAAGACGATTTTTTATACCAACATTTTTAATAAAAACTTTAATAATCTATACAGGTCAATAATGAAAAATCTTCAGAAATAAAACTATGTGTGATTTACAATGTATCACGCTCTGATACCAAATACAGGTATGTACTTACAATTTTTCTAACGCGTACCATTTTTGTGATAAGATGGTTTTAGTATTGCAAATGTGCGAATTATTCCCCCAAATAAGGATTTACCTCGTTAACAATGAAAAATTTCAGAAAAGAAAATGTGCGATTTACTACCCGTCTCGCCCTGATTCCAAATACGTCCCTAGATTTTCTCTATCGTGAATAGGTTTTGAAATAGGACAGTTTTCATATGGTGACTGTGCGAATCATCAAACAGCGATTTCATCCCCAGCGTTCCTCCAGGAACCTCTATTATTGGGGATGAAATGAGCTTTTATTGTCCAGCGTATCTCAAAACAGATAATGAAAAGACAAAAAAGAAGGGATTCTTATGAGTCTGAAAACAGTTCTCAATCTGTCCCTCTTTTATTTTAACATGTTATTTCTCCCTCCTCTTCATATAAAGCTTGAATTAATTTGTGAAGACGATGGGTAAGACAAACTTTGGAGTATTCCAGTATCTCCATATATATATATATATATATATATATATATATATATATATATATATATATATATATATATTTGTGACGTTCGTGGCCTGGCCACAAACCTACACAGCACCCACGCAACTTCGGCGGTGACGGAAAGTACGTAAGAACACCGGAAAAGCAGCCCGAGAAGGAAAAGTCGCTACCTGTCGGTTGCGGCCAGAAGCGGCGGCGGGGTACTCTCGACGTAGGGGCGGTACGCATGGGGGTACTATGACGTCAGAGCCGCATTTATACAGCGGAGCGGCGAAGAGTTGCTCTCTTCTTGAATCAGACGGCGACGTGAGAGGTAACTTCGGTAGTCAAGACGCGGGGTCGTGAATGATACCACGAGCAGTAGTGGAGGAGAGCGTTATAGCATTGAGGCGGCGAAAAGCAACAAGTTGAAATTGTAACAAGGCTGCATAAATTAAAGAGAACGTTGACTGTGAGAACGTGAGCTGAAATAAGTGAGAATTGAGTGGAGTAGTAAACGTAACTGTGAACCGTGTTAGATGGTCAACGCGCTGGTGGGAGCGACACGTGCAGTAACACGCGAGAGACTGAGAAATACGCGTGCGCGTGTCTGGATCTGGCGGCGAGAGCTATAGAAGACTGGTTCGGAAATTTGGTAGCGGACTACGGAGACGGCTTCCTAGGACATTGGGAAACGCGAGCGGCGGCGCGGCTGGAGCTGAGCAGCGACCTGGACGACACGACGGCGGTGCGTAACCCGGGGGATTGGGCAGCTTGAAAGGTAATCCGCATTTGAATAAAACCAAAGTGGGGAGACCGGAATTTGGACGGGAGTGATAGCGAAGAATAAGAACATTAAACTTTGCAAGATCACCTTAGATTTGAGTCACGGCGACGTAAATCAACCTTGTACGACGGTAATGCATTCAATTGAATTCAATTTAGAAATTGTGTAGTAGTAGAGTTCCTCATTTATTGTGTGTAAAATTATTAATGAGGAAAATTATCAATGTAAAAATAGCGATAAGATCCTAAATAACGTGTAATGGTAATCAATCCCAGGAGTGTGGGAAAGTTCAATTCAATTGCATTCGATTTAAAAAATTGTGCAAATATTTGATTAGAGTTCCTCATTTATTGTGTGTAAAATTATTAACGAAGAAAATTATCAATGTAAAAATAGCGATAAGATCCTAAATAACGTGTAATGGTAATCAATCCCAGGAGTGTGGGAAAGTTCAATTTCACTTAATTTAATAACCTAGCAAAAATCCGTGCACGGGTGTTAGGAGGTAATTAGACTCAACATAACGAGCAAATCATTAAGCAAGATTATTTTGTGTGTGTGTGTGTGTGTGTGTGTGTGTGTGTTGTAAGTTCTCTTGATTTGATTTTCAACTTTAGTGTCAAGTGTAAAGAGTCTCTTGTGCCATATTTCAAAATATATCATTGCTTTATCTAATTTTGTGTCTGGGTGTGCTACTTTCTCATGCCCCAAAAGATCCTGCCCCCCGAGATAGTTTAAGCTCGAAAGAGCATTCTACAAGGCGTTCCCTGAAGTGGGGGGCGTTACAATATATATATATTATATCCAGTCCAAATCAAAGCGGTTATAAAACATGATGCGTTCACGTAAATGATGACTGCAGAAGAGTAAGCTGCCTGGACTAGTAGCAGTATAGCTCTGAAGACAGCCTCAACATGATGGCCGAAAAGGCAGCTCGACCGACTGCGACGCAGCTCTTTCCGGGCAGCCAAGTGCCAAAAGATGCCTGCAATAGTTTTGGACTTGTGAACATTTTCTAGTGAAAAACAAATCTTCAGATTTTGTTAATGAAAACTAGAGACTTGTGTACATTTCAAACACTGGGCAGTAGAATGTCAGTTAAGTTACACTTTCGACACTCCCATTTAGATTTCTTCCCTGATAACCTCGATGACGTGAGTGATGAACAAGAGGAGCGTTTCCACCAAGACATCACAACAAAGGAGCAACGCTACCAAGGTTTCTGGAATGCTTCCATGATGGCAGATTTCTGGTGGATGTTATATGGAGAAGATCCTGAAGCAGTTCACATGTCTGAGTAAGCTTTCCTACCACCATTGGAATCTGGTCGATTTTTAGTGTAATAAATGGATTCGTTGTTGTAGAAAAATGGAGGGTGATGGCGCATATCTAAATGCAAAGACTGTGTTAAAATTGGTTCGGAAAATATGCTTATACTTCTGATGATTACTACAAATTTCATTTTGTAGACCTGTGTTATCTGAGGCGAAATCTCATACATTATTCCCTGCAAATCTCTTGTACTTCTAGGCTCGAAATTATAAGAGAAAACAGTATCATTCCCCGGGGACTGTTAGGCACAATCCTACTTATTTTATTGGATTCATCGTGGAAACTTGTGTTTTTTGAAGGTGGTGAGGACTGAACATAAAATTAACTTTGAAGTAGATTTTTGGCAATTTATTTTATACATTATCAACTGACAATACATTTACAGAGGTTAAGTTGAGATTACGAATATCAATCGCCGTACACAAACAATCCCATTTTTTCCTATTTCATAATCTATATAAATAAAAATGAATTGCCGAAATGCATGTAAACGAATAACTTCCGAACGACTGCACCAAATCGGATAATTATTTTGAGTGTGTGTGTGTGTGTGTGTGTATTAGTTATTGTCAGCACAAGGTTTGTATAAAAGAAAATTTTTAAAAAATAGAACAGAACATTTTTAAAAATCTCATAATATGATAAGTGAGTGAATGAGACAGAAGACTGTGAGAGATCTTCATATATTAACAAAACACTGACAGATAGACGTTCAGTTGTTCAGCCAGCAGTTGATAACGTAAAAAATATTGACAGAATGGACAGATTGACATTAATGCATATACAACTATCGTTTCTTTCGCAACAACAAAACTGTATTTCGTGTGTTTTGATGTGTGTTTAGAGGTTTAAAGTTGTGTTAGTGAGAGGGGCGGCGGGAAAGGAGGGACTTGAGACGTTGGTGAGGTGGGAGAGAGGGGAATGAGAGGGGTCGGAAGACGGCGGCTTGGGAATTATTGATATTCCGATTGGTTTTCATAGACCGCGGCCGTACACCTCCCGTGTGAAGCTGAGGCGGGCATAAATAGTAAAACATGTCTTTCCAAATTTTCGAAAAAAGAAAAATAAAATAAAATAAAATTTTAAAGAATGGCGGTACGAAGTTCGCCGAGTCAGCTAGTTTAAAAAAAAGACTGAATTTTAGGACGAAAAGATGAAAGTAAACACTTCACTTTACCTATTAATATTTATTCCAATCACACACGTCCAGATTAAACCCATGTACAAATGAAATTCCTTTTCTGAAAGAAACGAATAAGAGGAAGTGTTTACATTTCGAAATGTACGAGTGAAGCAAACATACGTAGATTTAATGAAGCGACTATGACCTTCAAGAAGCCATTTCACGGATCGCAACTTCGAGGTAAGATATTCTTACGGAAGTGTGTTAAGTTCGTGTTAAGCATTGGGATTTTCCATCTAAAAAGGTATGTGACAGCGCAAACAACAGAAAGTATTTACCACCAGGAATGATATCCCAGCTGCCGAAGTGTCTGGTGTCCTGATATTGCCTCTTAGCGAAGACCATTAACTGACGATTCCTAACCGGGTTCCGCAATTCCCTGGTGTCGCAGTACCACCGCCGTAATAACAAAATAAATAAAATTCTCACATGTACGTAGATCGTTAGAAGATTACCACGTAGTCATACATTTAAGCACAAACAAATTGACATGATTAAAGTATTCTTCTGATATTCATATCTTCATACACATAAAATCACTTCCTAACACACTGTATTCATTTGTTACACTGTAGCTTTGACAATCGATCACCGATTTCTTGTATATGGAAATACGCCTACAAGAAACGTTTTCAATAATATTTTTGCGATACTATAAAATAAAATCTGCAGTTCGTTTACCAAAAAAAAAAATCTACAAATCAGGAACGAAAATTTTTCACATGTTGATATCATCTGTTTATTGGTACTTGTATTTATCATCCAACTATGAATAATAAAATGTTGGGGATAGGGATTCTGGAGCTCATGACGCGACATGTGCGCTGCTTTGTACTCCCCCCCCCCGGCCTCATAAAGATTTTACTGGTTTGACGAAAATCAGATTTCTCGCTTGCTCACACACATTCCTTGTCGCGAAACATTCACCCAGGTGTTGGGCAGAACGGGTATGTATGCACACGGCGTTAAACACAATTTTCTTTGAAGGGAGCTCGAGAAACGAACAATAGATGTAAGAACAAACTCACTACGAATATAAACTCACGAAAGAGGAACATTTTGCGAAACCGCTTTACGAAACGTTAACGCATGTTCACTTCAATGAGATGAGAGAAACCTTGATATTATTTGTTTGCAGAAATGTTCACTTTACGTTCATTGGTCGCCTGAATCTGTTCAACCTGTATGTTCGTTTTGTGTTTAAAATTTAGCTGACGTACACACGTAAGGTTCGAGAACATTTACCACACGTTAAAATTTGTAAGAAAATACCACGCTAAATTGTTTTATTTTGACCATTAAGTCATATTCGTTTGGCGCAAACCTAACAACTGGCAACTCTGCGTATTGCACAACGAATGGATAAGTGTGTTCGAAGTTTTGAAGAAACGTAACACATCCTCTGAACCCTTCTCGCCTCATATAACCCGCACCACACCAACCATGCATAATTCTTTTCTTCCGCCCGGATACTCTCATATCTAAGCATATTTGGGACGTAGAAGGCCATTTCATTGCGTATTTCCTGCATCTGTATTTTCTGCGCTACGATTTCCCGGATTTTCAGAAATAGGTCATCCTGTTTTAGACTTTCCGTTTAAAGTTAGCGCTGTTAACGTTATAATTACTATAAAATAAAAGCACAACGTTCTGTGCAATTATTTTCTTTATATTTATTTCGTGACGGGCAACAGCCCTCCCTCTGGCTACGTGCGTACCTCCACAAACGGATCCTTTCATTCCGACAGCGAGTCGAGAAGCTTTCACATATTTCCAAAAGCGGCGTTTCTCTCAAGGGTATACCACCTCGCGCGGTATGAAGCGCGAGGTCACTGAAACCGCAACGACGAAAAAGGCCGTTGGGCAACACTGACCTTCCCGCGGACGCAGCGCAGTGCAGCACAGCGCAGCACACACACAGCGCGCGGCGCGGCGCGGCGCTGACCCAGCGAAGAGCGCTCGCACGCAGAACGCAGCGTCGTCGTCGACGTCGACGGCGGTGGCGGCGACAGCCCCCACGTGGACGCGCGCGCGGGCCACGCTACGCGCACACACCTCTCGCACGCACACGCGACTCGGCGCACCTCCCGCCAGCGACTGGGTGGCGGGACGCGGCGGCGACAACGCCTCGCCTCGCCTCGGGACGCGGAGCGAAGCGAAGCGTTTCACTTTCTTCTGGCGAGAGAGAAAGAGAGAGCTGGAAGCGGCAGCGGCAGAGCCGGCGAACGGATGACGCCCACGGTGGGGATCCAACCAGCCCGGCCCGCACACTCACTCACTCACTCACTCACACACACACACACACACACACGCCGTCACCTTATTCCGGAGGCCACGCACAAACTGGAAACGTCTCAATTTCTCCTCCTCTCCGCTTCTCTCGCACGTTGGCTGGCAGCGAACCCGACGCGACGCGCACTGGCGCTGCGTTGCATTCAGCGCGAGTAGTTCTGGTGCGCGTATGGCCGTGATCACGACGTTTAACGGCGGGGGGGGGGGAAATATTCCGCCGACGCGACGCACGTCTTCCGCTTGCGGGGGCCTTGACCCTCCTCCGGTTCGGAACTGCCAAAGACTCTCTCCGGCAGCCTGGCTGGAATGTTCGCGCGTTGTGAGCGCTTCGCAATGTATTTTAGAGAGAACAGTAAACAGCCGCCTCTGTTGTAAAAATATGCCCCTTGAAATGATTCAGCGCAACCTAATAGAAGTTCTTTTGTTTTCATTCAAGATTAAATTGCACCTCGTTTCAATTTTACGCAATTGAATTGTATTTCGAATGATAATTGCTGATTGACCGAATCATTTTATTCCAAATAAGTCTGAATCATGCTATTTATCGGTTGGGATAAATAATTTCTCGTGGCGCAGTCCGATGACTCACAGCAGAGCTACGAAGGCATCTCCAAAAGTAAAGGAATGTTTGTGATCTTCTGATCACTTCTCAAAAACAATTTTCATGTAAACAATAACTGCTGTTTTAAATGTACTCTGTAACAATGGAGGTTCATCTTATTGCTCCAAGTTAAGATGATTCAGCACACACGAAGAATCATGATTTTCTTTTTACATTAAAAATTGAACAATGAATCATTTTAATTTCACATAATGTAACATTTTACTCACGAAAATTGCAAATTGATTGAATCCTATTGTTTAAAACAAGTCTCAATCGCATTATTTATCACTCCGATGCTAAGACATTTCTACAGGGCCTAATAATTAAAATCTTCTAGCTTAACGTTCCGGTGACAGGGATTGTGAATTGAACCAAAATGATATTTGTATATTGAATATTCTCCCCAGCAAATGCTGGAAATTACTTTTAAAAGGATCATATTTTACCCGTTATCCCTTTAGGGTTCTAAGTCAGAATTTACTGGATATCTCTTATCAAACAATTACAACACTCATCTTCTTTTCATTTGCACAATGTTTCCTTAGGAATGCAATAGATATTGTACAGTGTTTCAGAATAAATGTCACAAACGTCGCGAACATGTAGAGGATTCGAGATATATCACGTTTATCGTACTATATTTCCTCCTGAATGTTAGGCAACCAAGTATGAGCAGGTGTTCGGCCTGAAATCTCCTAGCACGCGACAGAACGTGATCTGCAGAACACCCGTGCGTAAAGCGTTGCCTAACAATCAGCAAATTTCACGTTTAACTCCGTTTTATGAGATTTGTCACTATGTTCATTGGCAAACATTGATCATTTTCGAACCTTCTACATTCCCAAAACGTTTTTAACACTTATTCTGAGACATTTGTATTTGCTATTTCAAAGGCACTCTGTCATGTTCCGTAAAGTATTTACACTCAAACTGTTACATTACATTTGCATTGACTGCGCAGACTTTTACAATTCACTAAGTTTCAGAATTTGATAAGGTGTGTCTTTTATTATAACAGTAAGATCTAACAATGCTGGTTTTTCTCGTCTTTATTCAAATATGAATCAGATAACGAATAACACAATTGTGAACTTAAAATATTAAAAATTAATGTGAATAAATTCATTACTAACATCACCTATAAACTTTACTGCGCAATTTCCATTAAATACTTATTATTATTATTATTATTATTATTATTATTATTATTATTTTAATACGTCGAGAATACATTAAACTTGTTTGCTAATTGTTTATCTGTTGTGATCTATTTACGATTATGGAATATTATATATAACTAGCGTACCCGTGCGAGAACTCTTGCATATTACATCACCCTCTCCCCTATCCTTCCATTTCCACATTAAGGAAAGTTGTTAAAGAAACGTGTTAATTTGTTTAAAAAATAAAATTAACTTCCAATGTATTTATAGAATATCAAATAAAAATAATGAAATTGATGTTTGAAAACAAATTTTGCACAGATTTATTCAGTATTACAGACAAATGGTCTTCGAACAATTCAAAATACATCCTTAAAAACAATATTTGAATTAATTATACAATCCGTCTTTGACTGTTAGCTCTTCGCTTTCCTAGTTAGTCACAAAACTATTAGAAAAGTTTTTTATTCTTGCGAAAGCTACGTTGGCCACCCGAAAATACAGCATCGGGTAAATACACACTACTCTTCGGAATATTATTTAACTTTAGAACCGAATTGGTTTAGTGGTGAGTTATAGTTGACACATAATTGGAATGATTCAAGGCGTTGTCATTGTCAACAATATTGTTGACAATGACAACGCCTTCAATCATTTCAATTTATTACCGAACTCAGAGGTACACTCGTACAATTCAATCGCCTAGAATATTAAGAAATTAGTTTAATTTTATATACAGTTGCAAATTCTGCACGTCTCCGAATAGGTGGGGTTGTATCAACAAGCGCCGGACCAGCAAATTGCAATAGAATGTCCCAAGAAGCTCTCATCCTCTAGATTACGGTGCGAAGGACATTTCTGTAAAGCCCCAAACTTCCAGATTTTAAGTTCCTAGAAAGCTTCGTTTAGGAGTTATTAAAACTAAATAGATTTTAAAAATCCTGCCAAAATGTTGCGGGTTACATTTGACATGAATATTTATATGCCTTTTTTTTTTCAACATATCTTTCATGTTTTGAAAGTCGAAGTGCAATTCGCAACGTCTCCGTGAAATTCTCTTTCTTTAGAGACCTCATGTATAAAGATTGATTGCATGTGAGATCCACAAAATTCATCTGTTCTATTGAAATAATATAGAAGAAGATTTTATACAATATAAACAGTAAAACATCAGGTGATGTAGCAGCATCTGGACATTCGTATGCTCTAACAACAATAATTTTACCTTTGTTGTCTAAGAAATATTTAATATAAATTCTATCTAACATTAACGAACCTATGGCATCTGATTCCTGCAATATTTTGCATTTTTTCTCAGCACACTTCAAAATATTCTCCTCAACTTACTTTTGCTGTGGGCTGATCTTATACACCGAGCACATTTTTTAACTGTTCGGAGCTGTGGAGAGAGAACGTATAACGATTTCTTTTAAAAAATGTGTGAGGGGATATAGAAAACAAAAAAAGCAGACAAATCAGCACTGTATGTAACACTGTTCTTCAATGATTAATAAATCAATCTGCTCAATAATAAATTTAACTTGCTTGCAAATAACATCTAAATCTCTTACTAATATGCTTAGAATAGCATTTACAGAACTGAATGTACTATGAGAAACGTCCTCCTAGCTTTTTTGCAAATGCTTTAACTTGTTTTCTGCAAATTTTCTTGCAAGAGCAATATCATGACTGAACACGCTGACTTCAAAATTTGACCGAATCACTGCTGATAATGAAAATACCTGTAGAGGTAAAACACACATCAAACCTACTGATCTCCAGTTTAAAGTGCACCTCCACTATTATACGAGCGCGGGATATCGCTTGCCTTGACATTATCCGATTCTCTTCCATTCGGTGCGTCGGGATATTATCGTTCACCGGTCAGGAATCGTTTATAATGTTTTATTACCAAACCTAACAAAACAGTCTTCACTCTTCACTGTACCGAATCGTTCATCGTCTGTCAATATTGTTTCTTTCTTCTTTTTGATGAAGAACATCAAATGATACAAAAACACACTCTCGATTATAGTTTGACTCAGTTCACGGTCTCCAGTGCCAAAACCTACGATATAGGTGGTATTGGTAGTATCGCTAAGCGCCGGACCAGCAAAAATGTAATAAAATGTCTAGTAATATCTCATTCGGTAGATTACGGAATGAGGAACGTTTCTTTGAGGCTTTTTGCCTCAAAATTCCAGATTTTAAGGCCCTAGAACGCTTCATTAATGAGTTATTTAACTATCCAGATATTAAAAATGCTGCCGAGTGTTGCGGATTGCATTTGATACGAATATTTAGATGCATTTTTTCAACAAATCCTTAATATTTTTAAAGTCAAAGTGCAATTCGTCCATCTCCGTGAAATTCTCTTTCTTTAGAGACGTCATTTATAAAGACTGGTTGCGTGTGAGAGACGCAAAAGGTATGTATACTACTGAAATAAAATAGACGATTACATTGAATCACAGCAAAATCCCTCTCAAAATTAAATATTCAGATCTGCGTCTCTGAAGTTACTTACACCTTACCACATAATACGCTCATTTGCAATTAATTCCTTGCACATCTGCTCACCTAAAATACAGAGGGAAAGTATGATTTCAGGGCGAGCATGCTGACAAAGTGGAAAAAATATCGCATGAACATAATATATTCGTTGCGTCGGCAATCCTGATAAATCGAACACATTTTGAAAGCACTTTCAATATCGGAATGAAATACAAGATGGATATTATAAAATCAAATGGTTAAATAACGAGAAATAATTCTTATAAAGACTCAAAATGACTTAGTACAACAGAATATATGGTAAAAGGAAACAATTGTCACAATGGATGCTGGGTCTTTCCAGTGAAGAGCAAGTAAAAGCACATGTTCAATACCTCAACAAGGACTGACGATTGAACCATCACCTTTCAAAACAGCAATATTGTAAAAGAACATTGAGGTATTTTTTTCACACAATTATGAATCACGTCTCACTGTCTCAATTATTATCTCGCTCTCCTGTACAATGAAATTCTACATTGAAATGCATCTCAGCATCAGTGAAATATGACGTAAGCCGACGGAATAGCTGATAAGGACTGATATCATTGGCAGTGCCCCTCCCCCTCACTGATACAGGTAAGGTTCAGAGCGTAGAACTTACGTTTAACATCTCAAGTCATAAAGAATAACCCGATAACCCTAACGCGCACAATAACATCACCACAATACGAATTATCTCATAAATAACTTCAAAAAAGTGTTAAAGGTCTTTTTCGCTTCAAAGAGAGATACTAAAACAATGTTTTATTAGAAAGTAGCCACACCTCCACATCATTCCCCATCTAGGGATTATAAATCTATAGTATCTTTTCCGACACCCATCCAATAAGGCTACAGATTGCATCTTATCGATGCGGGCACTAACAGATTTCGTGCAAGGTCGGCACTCAAAACGTACGTCATCAGTCATCACTTTATGCGCAGGAATTTAAACATTTATTATTTAAAATGTAAGCATTTGGAATTCGAAGATCAACTAGCGGCGGAAATCATCTAAACATAACATTACAAAATACTATTCTTCGTAAAGGCAGAGAAACCACGACTGTCTGAATCTCTGGAAACCTAGGAAACTTTAAAAACACGTGGAAGTAGTAACTTGGTAGTACGTAATGACCGTAATTTTGGAGTTCTGACTACATGCAAATGACGCTATAAAGAAAGTGATTACTGAGTACAATAATAGCATTCTACAGCTACTATATTCCGATTAAAGGCTCCTGCAGACCGGCGCGGAACACCTGCAGCCTACGCGGAATATCCGCAGCGGAAGTTTCGCCTCCCATAGTGATGAGTACGTTCAGACCTGCGCGGCAGGCGAGCGTCGCGGCAGTGGATTGGCAGCGTTTAATCCGCGGTGGATTTTGCTGCGCGGTTGGACGCATTTCTTCTGCTGCCGCTCGAATTTCGTTGTGGAAAGAAGCAAAATACTCGTCAGATCTCTGACAATTTCAGCTCGCCAGCGAATCTGACACGACAGAACGGTCAGTAAAAATACTTCTAAACGTGTTCAGTAATTCAGTTTTAAATAACATTAAACTTCGATTTTTTAAATTTTTTATTCTTAAAATTTTGTACATTTTACTAATGAAAAGTTTCAATGAGCGAGTGCAAAAATAGGTTGTTCAGGCAAGACAGCTTTATGATTGTTAGGTTCAGAGTTTTTGAAGTCTTCTGCGATCAAATTCAAAATTTCAAACAAAAAGGTCACTGGTCATTTCAGTAAATTAAAAGCGTTTCTCAATGGGGCATCAAGTGCGATATTCTTCGTACTTTTTCCTTCCTAGGTGAAAATCATGGATCCCTTCTCTAGTTTTCTAAAGAGATATTAACAATTTGAGGGAAAATAGTAAATAACGAAGGAAAAAGTATCAAATCGCATGTGTTCAGAAAACGTACGAGTAACTCGGCATTTCTATCCCCTGCATGAACAGAAGCGAGCGCATCTTCTTTATCGGATGAAAACTGTCACCAACCGCTGACTCAATTGACGCTCCGGTGTCAACGGTCCAGCGAATTCCGCCGCCGCGTTAGCGTGGAACTTTCCGCGTCGCACCCTCTGCAGATGTTCCGCGCCGGTCTGTGAGTAGGGATGGCAAAAAAACATCGATGTTTTCCTCCAGAAACATCGATATTTTGCTTTCGATGTTCTCTTCACATCGATATTTTGTTGCAAAAACATCGATGTTTTTTCTTTTTTTTCTTTTAAATAAAGGGGTTTGGGCACGTTGTAGAGTAGCAGCAATTCACTGCAACATCGTTGTTTGTGTCATCCTCTTTATCATGCTGCACATTTCACCTGCGCAATCTGAGGGTGGTGGTTTTACTTCGATGGTGTATGAATGGAAGTGACTAAAGGGTAAGGTAGTGAAACACGATGTTCTTTATTGTTAATTTTATTCTTTACGTTCGCTAATAAGTTTTATTAATATTCTATTAACACGCTGGTAAGCAAACAATAAAATATATTCCTTTTACATACTGTAATTAAAAATGGATAGTAAAATACCATGTTTATTAGTCTATAATTGCAACATCGATGTTTTTTCGTCGATCGACATCGAAAACCCTTTATCGATGTTTTGGTAAAATTTGACATCACTATCTGTGCGAGCCTGAAGGTCACGACCTGGCGGGAGAGGATGACACTGTCCTTGAATCGCAATCTTCGTTAGGACTTACTAAATTTTTGGCATTCAAGCTCCCAACAGGATAACAGTGTCCTTTCGTTTCAGCTCGTGATCTTCAAAGGACTTGCTGTTTTAATCGGAGTATAATCGTTCGACCTTCATATGTAACAAAGTGAACGGCGAAAGAATTAAAAACATCGATGAGTTACGAAAAGGCGGAGCCTTGGAATGACTACTGCCACGACGGACCCCACACTGAGTGAGAATACGCAAAATTTTGTACGATGGCTCATAACCTCTAAAACGAATGTGAGTGGTGTCGTACTGGAATATGATCCTTCCCGTTAATGCTCGTTGAATTTAGTTGCAGTTTGTTGTCCGATAGAAGCACAGTACGATTAAATGGTGTCTAGCTGGAATGCACGTAACAAGTAGAGATGAGTGATTGAATTTCTCACTTCGGAGGAAACTGCACGTATTGACATCCACAAACGCTCGCTGAACTTTTAAGGAGAACATACAGTGGATGTCAGATCAGTGTGACGATGGGGACTGCGTTTCAGCGGTGGTGACAGCGACGAGAAAGACAAACCACGGAACGACCATCAACGCCACATAACTGTCCCACCACGCAATGAGGAGCGCCTCGAACTGCGCAAATAGGCGCATCACCACAAGGGTATGGCCCTGAACATTGGCTTGCTTTAGAGGTAATGTTGGGTAAATTAAGAGATTGAAAATTGTGCGCAAGACGAGTTCTGCGAGCACTTGCACAGGAACAAACAGCAGCGACTGGAAGATTGTAGGAACGTACGACCCAATACGAAGCTGAAGGTGGCGGTTTTCTGGATCGAATCATCACTGGTGTGGAGACATGGTGTCCCCATGATGATCCAGGAACAAAACTACAATCCATGGAATGGTGCCATAATCCCCCGCCCTCCGGGTCACCTCGGCTGGTACACATTTGCACGAGCGTGGCATGCAGGTTCTTGTTCATCAGCGGAAAAAAATGCATAGAAAAAAGGAGGACCATATTGAAAAATAGTGTTGTGCTCAAAACGCTTTGTACTAATACAATCTAATAAGTTTGCTTTTTATTTACGGTATTGTCATAAAAATCAATGGAAGGCATTACTTTCGGGACGACCCTAATAGTTAAACTTTCATTCCTGCCTCTCCCAGACCCGCCCCACTATACCTGGCTTTATACAGTTTATATATACACGCACGCACGCACGCACGAGCGCGCACGCACGCACACGAATATCATGCTACAAATTACTGAGCTACTCGAAGAGCGGGAACTTACATGCCCACAGCCTGAGAATGGAATGGAAGCCATTTAACGTGGTATAGTTTTCGTGCAGATTCGACTTGCAGGAAGCGTGCACTGCAGCCTTCTTGAAAATTTTGAGCATAATTTTTTTTCCTACGGAAAGGGTAGTTTAACTCAAGCGCATCTAGCGGCAGAACCGTTCACTAACAGATTGGCTTATGAACGGATTTCTCCGTTATTCTGGGGTGACACGTGCAAATATGAGGTTATTAAATCTCGCTTCGGTAGCCTTCGTCCACTATATTACTATTTTCTGCGCACCCACTAAAGCTGTCGCAGCCACAAACAGGCTTGTTGCGACAAAGATGATAGTCTTTCTAATTTTCTCACGTTTTATTACTTAAAAATCACACACGCCCAGAATGCACCTACACAAATGTAGCCAAGTCAAAACCCGTTTTAGTTTAAAAAGAAAAATTAACTGAGAAATAAAAAAAAAGCAGTCGATTGTGTAAATTCGTTTTTGTTTTTTTTTTATTTCTGGGTTTTCTGGGTTATTTTTTTGCGGCTCGAGTTTAACGTATATTTTAAATGTAACTGTTCACCAACTAATGTTCCGCAGCGCTCTCCCTGCTAGCACGTGCTCGAAGCGTCACAATATTCGTTAAATACGAGTCGCAAAAATCAAAATTACTCAAGAAAATGCTTATCTATCATATGGCAATATGTATATCACTGGATTCGTCTGTTTAAGCTCATCACGATAAACTAAAAAATATGTATAGTTCCATTAAAAAGAATTAGTTACCTCAATATCTCGAAAAATACAAATGATAAAATAGAAATGAATACATGTGTTAAGTAGTTCCACTCCCTCATGCACTTCCGTGAAAACTGCATTGCAATAACTTCAACCGTTCAAAACTGCAGGAGGTGCTAAAGGTACGTGACTCATCCTGTATAAATACTACACGTTTGGATATTGTAAAGCCCCGAGCACGTGTTTGCAGGGAGAGCACTGCGCCACCTTCGTTGGACTGTTACATTAAAAATATACGTTAAACTAGAGTGGCAAAAAATCAAAATTACTGAAAAAATGCTTTTATAACATATGACAATATGTGTATCATTGTATTAATCTTTTTACGCTCGTCATGATAGACTAAAAAATATACATAGCATTATTCGAAAAATAAACAAATTTACATCATTTTCTCTTAAAATACAAGTGATAAAATCAGAACGAATACATGCATCAATTAGCCTCATACCCTCAAACACTTTCGTGAAAACTGCATTGGAATAACTTCAACGGTTGAAAAATAAAAATAAAAATTACAAGAGCTAAAGTTATGTGACACATCCTGTATAAAAATATAATATAATATATTGTGAAGCTGCTTGTTCAACACGTTCAAGTAATGCATGTAAATAACTTATTTATTGTGACCTACGTTCTTTTTAGTGGATTGTGTATACTATTGCAAAAATGCGGAAAATCTGCATGCGTTTCCAGGTGAAATATCTGAGAATGAGGAGAAAATGTTAAGATGTTTGAACTGCGATTTACAAAGCTGGTTGTTCATTTAAAATTGGTCACAGCAGACCTCAAATGGTAATCTTCTGACTTTTCTCTCGTCAAAGCAGAAATTCACTTTTGTCGTCTTTGCTCAGAGAGAGCTATAATTTCACATTCCTGATTATTTGGAACAGTAGGGAATCTAAAAATGAGTACTCTGTCTCCTTTTGCCCGTCCATACCGCACACAACTTGGTTATCGTGTAAATACAAGTATATTTTAGGCAAAAATAACATCTTACTTGAAGAAAAGTGTACCTAAACAAAACAAAACGTTTTTGAAATCATTATAGGTGGAGCAAAATCTGCAATGAAGAATGATCTCAATGTACCACAAGAATATCAACGAACATGCCGTATTTTAACCATTAATTCACGGCATCAAGCATTGGACACTTGCCACCCATAGGCGATAGTGTTGCCCTCACCAGCTCTCGAAGCCATGTGTTCTGGGCAACACTATACTGACCAAATTCTTTTTTTTTTTTAATTTATTTTTTACGTCTTCATTTTTTAGTGACTTCCCGTACTAATTCAGGGCAGTGATTTTTTTCATAGCAGATATAAATAGTGAATATCTTTCGATGAACAAATATACAAAATTTAAAAACTCAGATTACGACCGTCACCCGTTGAAAGTTCATCCGAAAAATTCCATATATTTAACCTAGTACACTTCTTTCGTAAACATTAGTTCGGCTTACCTTCACGAAACATCATAATTGTTCAAAAAGTTGTCGTGTGATCAGCAATGTCGTCGTGAAGTCGAATTTTAAAGACGTGGGTGAGACGAGCAGGTGTTGAGATTCTGACAAAGAAAAGTCGAATGTCAATAATTCGTAGAGGCAGCGATTAAGCCGAGAGATAACGAATTAACTCTTGTTCATCACACGGCGTGTGATAGTCCTGATAAGACCAACAGAGGAAAAATTACCCAATATATGTCTTGAATGGCTTGTCCAACCAGCTAGGGGCCTAGATATCCGCCCCCAAATTCCCATTAGTCATCAAATTCAACAAAAAACACCACTCAACTGTACGAGCATATTTGTGACAATATCCATAACAACTGTAGGTCGCAAACAGACCAATGAAACGCGTCTGGAAGCCAGCGAATAAAGAAAGATTCAAAATAGTGGTCTACACAATGGCATACTATTTTCCAGTACTAGTTTCGAAATCTCTTTCGTCTGAGCTACCTTTTCGATTTTACTCCTACACTCCTTCCAGCTGCTACCTATCGGAGTCTAAAAGAATTCTTATCAGGTTTTTTTCAATTTATCAGTCCCTTATAGCACAAAATAACATGTGGTGCTATAACAGCAAATACTTTCGCGCATGAGTTCTAACTTTTGCAACTTTCGGAAATTTAGAGCGTTTAATGAAAATCAGACCTGAGCCATTTTTAAGTGCCCTTCGCTCAAACAGAAAAAACAATGAAGCCGTTTTTGAGAAACAAATTATAAATCGCCTTTACTTCACGTAAAAGTTACGCGAAATCTACTAGTTTTTTCAAAAAATTGTTCATGACCTTATTTGAGGAACTAACTTTTTAGTTCTTCTTCTATCAGCTCTCCGGCACTCATAGTTTAACATTTTCTTTTATTATAACAGCCCACATTCTTCTTTCCGCGTTTCTTCGTCAACTTTTAACACCTAGGTTTCTCAACTCTTACTACAAATCATTCCATCTCAATCGAGGCCTACTCTTCCTCCCTTACCGGTCATGCTTACTACGTATACCATTCTACCGGCTCTCTCTTCATTCATTAGGATTAGGTGACCCAACCATTCCAGTCTTTTCACCTTAATACACGTAACTATTTTGGGTGATTTAAATAGTTTTTCCAATTCTGCGTTAGCTCGACTTCTCCAGATTTCATTTCCTGTGATCAGAACAAATATTCGTCGTAAGATTTTTCTCTCCTAAACAACGACTATCTTTGCTGTTTTCTTTGTTAGAGTCTAAGTTTCACAATCGCACAATATCACTGGCTTTATGATGGTGTTATAACACCATCATTAAGCCAGATAATTTCAGCATAGCTGTCTTTGAGATTTTTCGTGTTTTAAATATTTGGTAGAGAATACCATAACATATATTACCTGCCGCTATTCTCTTCTTAACATCCTGCTCTATGACGTTGTTTTCCGTGATCAGGGAACTTTTTAGATCAGATTTAGATACGAGGTGGCAAACGCACATTTAGCTTACTGTTGATTTTAAAATTAATATAGTTAAAGGGAGTGTAGTCAAAATATTATATTTTAGTGTAAAGAACATTAGGGATAAACATAAGGGTTTACAATTAAAAAAAAACATTTTGGCACAAAAATATTTTGTTAAATTGGCTATAATATAGTCTTGATGCGACATAATCCAATTCTCCTCATCTCTTTGTAAAATTTACTGTTAAGTTCGTCAGGATATTTTCTTACGTTATTGTGCTTTACGATAGAATAATCCGGCTAGTGAAAACATCATGTGATAGCCGTAGTTCACAAATTTTAATATTTTATAAGGCACACGCATCGACGATTTAAAATAGGAATATTCACGAATCACAAACTTTTAATGACGATTTAAAATAATGAACAATGAAGCATCATTGTGTGAGTCACTAGCGTTGTTCGTAGTGAGTTCGTTGTTCGTAGTGAGTCACTAGCGTTGTTCACATACATTTCTCGACCACTTACTCCTTAGCCGTTTAATTTAAATGCTGACGTAGGTATGAGACGCATTGCGATGTCTTTTGCAATCAAAACCAAACAATCCCAGTTATAAAACGACTCCAACTAATGCACTTCAAATACATCCACAACGTACGTAGCAAACCAAGAGGGCAAATACCATATTATATTATTCTTTTAATATTCCACACCTGAACTACTTTTTCAATAAAATGAATCTCTCTAACTTGATATTCAACGACTGCCATGCTCATACATTTGATCTCGTCAAAATAAATACATTGTTTGTCAAACATTCGTGCCATGATAACCAATTTCTTCGCAGACCTTGAGCGTCTAAAAACAAAAAAGATGCAAATTTTCGTTAATATTTACAAACTTTTGACAAAATGATATCAGACAAAATATTTAGAGAACATTTCAATTAAAGCTACGGTTAATTTTTCGTATCTCTACAGTCGAAATATGTTATACTGTGTTTTATTATAAACACAAATTTCAGTATTTTTTCGGGACCCAGTATCTTGGTCAAAATTAGGTTTTCGGAATATCTTTCGGAAGTTTTCAAACTCCAAGCTTTCACGTTCACGATGTAATTTAAGAATAACTTTAACGTGAGGAGACTAACAAAAGGCACAGTAAAGCATGTAAAGAAAGTTTAGCGTTTTCATTAGACAGCAACCACCACTTAGGAGCATATTAACTCCCTCTTCATCATCGTCGCTGATAGAACGCTCCATCGAAAAGCCCATCGCCTCCATGGTATAAAGAACCACTGTCATTCATCGACGTGGCTCCATTTTACTTGGTCTCGTTCGATCTTTTATTGAATTTCGGTACCAAATATATATTATATCGACGGATTACACATCGACAAACGATTATATCGTCACGTTTAGCTTTGTGGCAATTAGCAACTTTCAGAACACCGTTCATCCTGCTTCAAAGGCTTCTCTATAAATAACTTTCCGGCATATGCACACGGTCAGCAAAACGTTGGAAGGAAGAACGAAGGTCATTGCGGTCGCTCGCTATGTAGAGTACGTCTTATGTCTTTGCTCTCATCATAAAGTCCGAACTGTTTAGATCTGTTTAATAGATTCTCCATCGTCTGTTACCCTTACCGGGCAGCGATTTGCTAAAACGCTTTACGAGACAACGAGAAAGTTTAAATCATGATCGTCGAATACCTCTTACATAAATTTGATTTGTTAAATTTGTGAATGGTACTCTCTTGTTTATGCCCCCACGTTACCACGCTAAAATTTTCATTGTGATACGGCGTTATGGCCGGAGTCCCTGCTTCAACGAAGGAAATATCTCCGATATATTTTTGGTTTGAGGCACATGTCCGTGCTTATTATTCCCAATAACATGCGTGGGGTCTTTGCGTTGCGCACTCAAGGATGTTATATATTAATCGCGGGGAGCGAAGGCCGGGGCCTCGCCGGGATTTTCCATTGCGGCGAGCGAAACGCGCCCAACAGATTTTAAGTTTAACGGCGTTTCGTCTCCTGTGAGTCATAGGACCTCAAACCTCATGCGTTTTAAAAAAGATTGCCAGATAATGGTACATTTTGGTGGTACAAGAGAGTAACACGAGCTTTTTTTTACAAGTGAGAAAGTAGAAACGCTGCGAAGAATCGATAATGCTAATTTTCAAGAGCGAATAAAATATTTTAACTTTTGAAATCCATACATTATTTTAGCCGTTACAGCTAATTAAACAAAAATGATTAAATGTAATGAAGATTAAAATTAATTTCCTCAATTTTATGTACATTCTCAAATGGAAAACGTCTTTCTTGTTTTAATAATTTTCATAAAATTAATGGAAACAAATAAACATATTCCGACGTACGTAAATAATTTCAAGAGAAATAATATTCTTTGAAGTTAATTATTTATTTCTGTAGAAAATAAAATTGCTTATGCTACCAAGAACAAGATGATGATGATTAATTGATTGGTGACTTCGGGCTCGTCAACTACGATTATTAGTCCCGTTAGTGTAGTACATGTGTTTTCTTCGGGAGGTGGCGGGGGTCTTTCCACGTTGGATGGTGCGATTCAGCGCCGACCTACCGTCGACTAGCGGAGTTTTCCACAACCACGTATCTCCCACAAGCGGGGCACCGCCCCAGCCGGGATAAGGCCTTAAGTTCTCAACCACTTTTCCGGCATGAGTGGTAGTGTAATGCACGTAAATGTGTGTAAAGGGAGAGGATAGGACAAGCAAGAGGAAGGAAAAGTCGCGCGCGGTCCGTGACCCGTTCGTTAGGGTCCTACTTCGGCGTTCGCCTGGAGTTGATCGGAGATACCACGGAAACCTACCGGTCAGAGCAGCCGGCCGCTAGAATTCTCCTCCAAACAGCAGCTGAATCCAACCTATCTATCTATAGCGCATTTCCCATAAGACGTGAGAGAACAAACGCGCAAGAAATTTGACACCGGTTGGTAACGTACGCTTGGTAGCAAACGCTGCCGATGCAACGGTTACGGGAAACGCTGAGGTCACAGAAGATCTTTATGCAAAACGTTTCGAAAACACTATTTCTAATACTACATAGCACTTCAAAATTTGAATGTGTGGGTATTCCACCAGCTCGCGAAATATTGAGAACGATTGGTGAACTCGCTTCCAACACCGGATGTCGCGCGAAAGGAGGCGTCAGTCTTCCCACGAACGACTGACATCGACATCTCAGGATTTCGCAAGTCGTCTGAGGGTATGAACGTCACGGAGGATAAACGTTTTATTTCTTATTTTTGTATTAATAAGCGAGACGAAATTTCGGCAACCTCTCTGTAGATCTTACGTACCACTTACAAGCGTGGAGAAAATTAGCATAACACTTGAACGAAAATCACTTCTGAACATTTTAAATAGAAGGCTTTAATATTAGAAATTAACAAGATTTTTTAAAATAAAAAATGTAATGATTGATAAATTGTAAAAAAAAAACCAAAACAACTTACGTATCTGATATTATCTTCACATATTTGTAAAATTAATACATGTTATGTTAATTGCTGTCTTCACATTAATACACCAGGGTGTAACATGAATAAAATTAAGATCAAATGTAAATAGTATGAATACAAATCTGTGGGCAAGCCCGCCAAACCTGGACATTTTTTAAACGAATTGCCAAGGTGTGGTTTGCAAAGCCGAACTTTACACCTTCAAAAATATTCCTTCCTTTGAGAAGAAATAAAAAAGGACATGTTCGTCAACATATTACATATATAACATGTTGACGAAGATGTCCTCTTTTATTTCTTCTTATAAGAACGTCAACAACGCCACATCAGAATTCCCACAATTCCTTCCTTTGCTAATTCTTTTACGGTTGTGATGGAATTCCCCAACGTTCCCATCACCATTTATTTTTTTCCGTTGTTTCGGGAGGTTTTGAAAGACATACGTGTTAAGTGTTACAATGAATTTTTTTGGACTCCTTAGGCGAATGCAAACCAAGACCCTCCCCCCTCCCCTCTTGCGAACCAACGTTAGGTTCTAGCAGCTCAGAGACTTCCGGAGCCCATCACAAGTTTTTTCCTCTCTACTCTTTTTCCTTTTCCTTTCTCACAACCGCGAAGGAAAAAAGACAATGCGGAAGATGACACCGGATGCGGTTCGGACGGCCACCGCCTGTGGAAAATGTGTACAACCGCAGAAGAGTACGAGAAAGACATTCGTCAAATGTTTTGTCTAGGGTGTTGAAATGCAATGATGCGAGTCGAGGACAATTAACTTAGTGATGCAACAACACCACATATTTTCGCGCATTATTCCTAAATTTGCAATTTTCTAAAATTCAGAGAGATCAACAAAAACGAGACTCGTGCCATTTTTTGAAGCGTTCCTCATTATATCCGTGGAAACAATTTGGATCGGTTTTTGAGAAAATGTGTTTTTTAAATAGCATAAATTTCGAGATCTGACAAAGATTCACAAAGAAGCACAAAAGGTGTACCTCCCAATAGTGTTGATTGCTTCCATTGTAACACTATCCTAAACTACGGCGAAGGAGCTATCGTTAATAGTATCCCAGGGGCAGACAACACTAGCAAAATCTTCGGTCCAAAACCTCTTGGATAAAGAGAGATGTCTCCAAGGCAATCCAAGAACTATTTCACTGTCAATAACTAAGAGGGTCCGAGTTCAGGAACCAGCAGTGCACAGTGTAAATCACACAATTATGTTATTGATACTTGATATTGTTATTGATGTTGATAACAACCAATTGCAGCATTCAACGCCTATTATAGCAGAGAGGTTGAAGCTTTCCGTGAAAATGCCATGGCACCTGTTAGTTGACATTCGGTAGAAAGTTGATATAAATATAAGCATTTGTATCTATGATTTCGCTAGACCATGGGTTTCGAAAAAAAATCCAAAAAGAATAAAATTTTTCATTTTTAGTGATTTTAAATTTAGGATTACCAATTTTAGATTGTTATTCCACCTATTATCATACTGCGTGAACCGACTGAATTTTCGTAACCAGTGTGTCCCTGCCTACGACTGACGTCATGCGGTAGCATGGCTCTAAGGAAGAGACCGTCCGCCTTAAATGCTTGCTTTTCAAGTGTACCGATATGGAACATCAACCTTTTTAAGATTAATGGTATGAAATTAACTGTTGTATATGTATATTTTTGTGTTAATGTACGTGAACTGTAAGTCTATTTTCTGTATTATTGCAATATTCGTGAAGACTCTTTTAGCTAAAAATTGTGTACTGGTTGGTGGTAATTTTTAAGGCAGTTGCACAACGATATGTGATATCTCCTGTCGAAGACGCTGCTTTCCTACTTTCCTTGCCAACACCTAAAGCAGATCAAATGATACAAAAGTTTACGTTATACATGACACATAAATATCATATTAAAGTTGATAAATATAAAGACATAATAAAGGGAGTGTGGAGTGAATTCATTTACAGAATTTATAAAAATGTGTCCTCCAAACTGAATTTTGTACTGATTTATAGGTTTTTTCCAATTTTTTATTACTCGAAACTGAATCGAAACAAAATAAAACTATCTCAAAGCTCAATTTGGAAGTCAATTGGCGGCGAGAGTTAATCAACAATCAAAAATTAACATCAAAAGCCTATATTTCTATGTCTGAGAAAGACCACTGCCAAACGTAAAAATGTAAGTGATGTTTTCATCACATTAATAAAATTAAAATATTTCTCATTAGATTTATTATTTATCGTTTGCGACTGTTAGGGGGGAAACTGCCATAGGGCAGTTGTTCCGCACCCGTATTTCCGACCTAGGCTTCCTTGGAAGCCTACCCTTTCATTAGAAGGAAAGTGTCCTAGTTTTCGACGTTCCCAAACAGCATTTTACGATTTGAGAGTAGCTGGAATGGGTGAAACGTATATCAGATTACAATAGGGAAAATATTAGCTTCAAACAAAACAAATTATCCCCATCTTATGTTACATAGGCAGTTCCAGAAGTTTCCGGAGTATCTTTTCAAAGTTCTAGAAATATTAATATACAGAAGTGAAAAGTGGATGGGAGTAAAGGATGATTAATTGTAAAGTTAGGTTTTTTTCTTTCTAGCAAAAATAGAAGCTAGTGAAACCAGAAATGAATGGGGTCTACAACGTACTTCTTTTATAAAGTAAACCATTACGATGTTTTAAAAGAAATTCTTTTTTTCGAAGCGTGCCCCAAACTGTTTTCTTCCAAATATTTCATGGCAAGAAATTTGATTATTCTTTGTTAAAATAATATCATAACAAAAATTAGTTACCTTAAAAAAAGTATACTTTGTCACGCATTGGAAATTCGTTTGCTAGTTAAATATTTACACTTTTTTAATTGGTTCTTATTCTTAATATTTCAAATTAGATTACTAAATAACCATTTTTTTGCTATTGAATGTGGATGAAAAATCTAGTAGAGGAGTCACAAACTATGGTTAACTATCGAACAATTCATTGCAATTAATACATTGTATAGACGGCAAGAAAATGTCAAATGCAACTGAAACGGACTTCGAAACGTCAGACCGTGAAACTGATCGCAATGTTCCGGTAGATGGAGCCAGTTAGAGCAGAAAGATATTTTTTGACAATTATATAGTGTTGGCAAAAAACAATGATACTACTGAAAGCCAATGAATTGCGTTCACAGTTAGGGCATTCAGCGAGAAGGATTTTAAAGATAACGAAGATTTTTCGCATATTCCACATGGTTTAAAGAAGCCGTTAATGACCAAGAAACCATCGAACTTTTAGTTTAGATACACTAATGTCGAGGTGCGATATCCTAATGTCGTAGGCGAGATAACGACAATTGTTGCAATTTTACGTCATGGTTTGAACATAAAAAAATAATATATGATTCGAGATATTTTAAGAGAGATTCCGTCAGTAGTATAAAAGAATCACATATTGAAAGGTAAGACTCTCAACAGAGTACATTCAACCAGAAAATACATTATTATTTAACATAGGAAAAGGTCCAAATCAATATTTGTGACAATCACCTTCAACTGATCGTTTTATTAACTATTTAAACATGTGACGTTTTAGAGATTTTTGTCGTCTTCTTCAGACAAACTTCATTGACATCCAACCTTAAAACAGAAAGAAAAATATTGACTTCATGGTCTACATCTTGTTCAGGTCTCTTTTAGTACTTTATTAACCATACATCGTCATATATGAACACTACAGAATAAAAAAATCTTGGGTGTTCCACCTGCACGAGGGCAAGTGTCAAAAGGGACTTAGTCAAATTTCAACTTTTGCAACTTTCCAAAAATCATGGATTTCAATGAAGCTGAGACCATTTTTTTAAGCGTCCTTTACGCTACCCTAGGACAAATTTTAATCCACATTTGGAGCCATTTTTGAGGAAATGTTGAGGCTTTAGGTAAAGTACCCCCCAAAATCAATATATCCGTTTCAACACAGACGTCCTCGAGTTGGTTTAAATAGATGGGGGAATATCGATTTTGGAGAAAATCAGTTGAACGGTTTAGGCGCAAGGTTGGACCACATACGGATGGACACGTTTTGCCGTCAATCAAAAACCCACAAAACATGGATTCTGACTACACAACTTGTTAGAGGAAGTAATTTACTATACATAGTACAAGATTTATCCACTTTTTCGTTACCAGGGTCTGGCAACAAGAGTTTTTCCTGTCGAAAATTCGCCGTTTTTCGGCGCACGATTACAATAATTTCTTTTTTACGAATTAAGGTCGAGAAAGTAAAATGATTTGGACACTTACGCCAAAGAATATGTAATTGAATATATAAATTCTTAATGTTGACACAACACATTGCACAGCACACATCCATAATAAACCATCTTACTGCAAGTTTACATTTTATTTCTTTTTAATGGATTAATGAGATGATCAAACGTTCAACACAAATAGCTGGATCGAGGAGGCCTCCCACTCCATGAACAAGCGTTGTATTATTCCTCTACAACTGATTTCAGATGGATTGCAGAACAGAACTCTAAACCATGGGTCACATTCCCCGCGCAGGACCCCAACCAATCCCCCTGCAATCCTAAGAGCGGGGCGATTCTTCATCGTCACATAACAAACCCATCATGTCCTCAGACTTTTGCCTGAAGCGCGAATAGTTACGCGGATATCATGCTAGGGTGTGGGTTGCAGAGTCTCATAGGGAATCACGTAATCGTGAAGGTGAATCATTACGAAGTGGGGGCGGTTTTTCCGAGTAGACCAAGAATCCTAGTTCTCTATCGAATTATCACAACAAACGCTTATCCTGATCCATGTAAGGTTTTTTTCAGATTATTCTTATTTAACTTGGGATTATTCTTATTTAAATACACTGTTTGGTATGAAGGCTGCGAAAAACAAGTGTATCTCCTGTTTCTACGAACATGACAAGAACGAATCATTACGTGAGAAGCCACTTCATCCAGGGTCACTGGTTTCTTCTCGTCGCACGGTCGACTCGCAATCAGCTGATGCCACAGAATCTACTCCCCCTTCCCGGGAACCCTGCCTAGGAAGGCATTCGAGAGACGAAGCAGTTCTGACCTGAGAGCTATTTACAAAGCACGCACTTATTACAATAACGATGATACTTATCGTTGCGAATAGTGTCCTCAAGGGATTATTTAACAGAATCTTTTAGTGTGATAAATATTGATGTAGGATAGTTATTGAAGAGAAGCAGAGAGAGCTTTTGAAGTAACCTGGGCAACATTTTTAAATTTCTTCCGGCGTCCCTGAAATATAAAGCCATGAACCGCCGCCTGCTACAGAGAAAGAATCCGCAACCTGTATCTTGGGGCACCTACCTAAGGGCAGAGTTGCCAGAACTATGCTTAGGAAATCCGCCACCAGAGGGACCCACTCAATTGCGCCAAATGACTGAGACCCTGAGGAGAGAAAAATTCAAGATTTTTTCTTACAAGTCACAGCATGAAACTATGTTCTGTTTGTTTTGCCATGTCGTTCAGGTGGTAAAGCTTCCCACTCTATTTGCGCGATACACGCAAGTTAAAAACGTTGCACGTTCACAAGTTGCTTGTAATTAAATATTCTTGTGTATAAAGCATATCCGTCTTCAAAATTTGCATTCGTAATATTCATATTTCCAGGACGATTACCCATACAAAAAACACGGAGCCTAGAACTTGCTTAACCTTGGTGAGATGACGAAACCTGTTAGTTATGCAGTTCGGTTACCTACACAAGTTCTGCCATAGTTGCAGAAAAAATCATACGTTAAAATGAACAAAATTAATGAACACGACTATATATTTCTCACCACTCACGTACGTTCTATAACCATTCAAATTAGTCCAATTTTTGAGATTGCGAGTTTACTAAACAGCATTTGAAAATGACACGAGAAGTGGAAATCACTGAAGAATGTTATCTACGAAACAAGTATAATACAACTGACAAGTTGGTACATTAATTTACGATGATGAATTGTCCGATTTTCTAAACAAAACTAAAGAAAGTTTAGTGAATCTTACCACACGAATAATTGGATTTATGGTCGTTTACTAAACCTATTCAGTACATTAAATTTCTCTACGTGTATAGTTTTTAGGAAAAGGCTGATAGGATTGACGATTCATACAAAACACCTCAAAATCCGCCCTAAAAATAACGCATTCCACAAAAATTGATTTTCTTTCCGCGAGCGGAGACATTTAGTCCGTCTTTTTGTCGGAGTTGCGTCCAGTGTGGCATGCCTGTAGCGCAGGGTCTGGTCGGGCCGGGCGACGAAACGTTCGTCCCTTGCGAGGAAAGCGGGCGCTCCGGGCCGAACTCGCGGGGGAGGGAGAGAGGGAGGGAGGGAAAGTGCTGGTGGCGAGGCGGCTGCCAGCTCTCGTAAGGCGTTGGCGGGATTGGCTCGCAAGCCTGCGCCCGACGCGGCGATTTCTCCTGCTGCGACGACGTCCTCCGAGGCCGAGCACTTCTGCGAAGAGGTTCGGCTGTCACGGTGCTTCAAACACGAATTCTCTTCCGCTCGGCATACTTTTGTGTTTAAAGCGGTCGGAAAATCGAAGCAAAATTGGTAACTGCTGAAAATTTTAAAACCTGCAAAAATCCCACATTGGTAGCAATTCATAAATCATCGAGTTACCTTCATTTGTTAGTGAAAAAGGACTACTACATAACAACAACGAGCCTTATCATAAACTTATCAAGCACCTGTCAAACATTTGCCCTTGTTCTGTACGCTGATCTTAGAACATGGTTTCCAAAAATATTTTAAGTTTTTGGTTAACAATAGTCCTCGCAGAGGGAAGGAAAATTCGCACGGAATCAATAATCATTCGATTTACAAATCTCAAGAATCCATGATGAACGAATCCCTGAGAGTTTCAAGTTGTCAGGACCACGGACAAGGTCTACTATTCAGTAGGTCCAACGGAAGAGGAGGTCTCTTGCGCAGTACGCCTAATGCAACAAAAGCTCCCTCCATGAGAGAGAAGATCCAATAACACAAGAGGTCTAAAATCAGAAGGCCCAATTTTACAGGTTATTGGCATTCAGGAGGCCTAGTAGGTATATATGGAAGGTCTCGGGTGTATGCAAAGGAGATTTAAAATTTGTAAAGTTTTCATTTCTTAATAATTAAGAAATATACAATTATTGTTGAGTAAATTTCGCTTGAAAACCCGTCTTAACTTCAATAATGTCGATTAAATTGCCAACAAGAGATCTGTTTCCGTAGCAATACATTGTATTAAATTATAAATTTCAGTCAAAATGAATACCTACACTAATATATCGTGTAACGATTAAATGTTTTTAGTACACAACTACGCTTAGCGTGTCCGAATTGAAGCTACACTAAGAATAAAACACACATATGAGGTGATAACAGAGACGAGCTACAATTTGTATCACGAACAGATATAGATGTTTAAATGCGGTCTGAGTTACAGATTAAAATCCCAGGCTCCGCCAATGAGTTTTACGTCAAACGTGTAAACCGTTTGTAAACCGTGTATTTTCAACCATTCTACTTGTACGTAAGAACCTAGTGACGGGCTTATCACTCCATGTTGTGGTTTTATTTTAGACAATTTACTGACACACTGATAACGTGGGCAACATTGTTATTTATTTCTGATAGACCAAAATCTATTAAGAAATTAACGTTGGACGAAATTTTATTAGACATTTTTATTAATTGGAGCAAAATAGCTGAACCCATGCGATTACATTTCACAAATTGAATTAGCGTAGAAAAGGTATATTAGAAAAGTATCACATATGCACTATAAGGAACATCGAAAACATCAAAATAGTGTCTTGTGGTTATGTACTTACTAAATGTAATTGAAATGGTTTATGTTTACCAAGATCTGTACTAGTATGTAGGACAATAGCAGGGAATTCTCCTATCCACCTTAATCGTAATGCATCACAAGCAATTATAAAGACTGATTTTTTTTAAAGGGACATGTGTCAAACGATTACTGGACATTACGTTTACATAAAAACGCACTAATATTCGCACTTCAAACACTCAATTTTCGACCTCAAAGAGCCATCTTCATTTTGCTAACTATAACCTCACGACACGACTACTTTAGGTTGAAGAATTGCAAAACGCACAATAAAATGGCCAAGACCAAATACATTCCAACTACACAATGTAGTTGGTCTTGAAAAACACGTAATGATAAATGACAGTAGATTAGCGTCATTGTATTCATTTTAACCCTAGAAAGGATACACGAATGCTGCACCGGTAGATATATACGTTAGGTAATCTGTTACCCCGAAGTGTAGAATCAAAAAAACAGAATATAAGGTGACTGAATATTTATTTAAAGTGAACAGCAACTTTGTTTCACTTATAATGAGTATATGATGCATTCAAAACATGTTTAATCCGTGTTCTTCGAAGACAGGATTGTGGTATTTGAGGCATGCATTTTTGCAAGTACCCTTGTTCTCTGACCTTGGACACACATTTCATTTCAGTCATTAAATTATTTATGCTTTGCTTGTACGCCAGTTTATACTTTTATCAGAGTGCATAGTAGACAGTTTTCATGGTTGAGAGCGAAATAAGACAGGGGCGGGGGGAGGATACTTACATACCTACATAAACACACGCATACAGGGATATTTCGTTACCCCAACTTCATTTCCTTTACGAGAGTAGCAGACGAACAACACATGCGACAAACGAACCGGAACTTTTGAGGAAAATACACATAATTTCACACCCGCGAACTTACATTTACGAAAACTCCAAAACGAAGACGTGGGGTAACATTATCCCTGTATCATTTCTAGGGTTAAGATATTAAAACTTAATGTTTACACTGTAAAACCTGTAATAATAAGCGAGAGCATCTCCAACGTCCATTATCTTTCATTAACAGCAAAAATCTCGAAATTTGGTTCAGTAAAGCTCAAATTTCTTTCTAAACGAATACTCTTAGTGTTTTAAATATATAATTTTTAGCCGATGTATTTTCGGGAATTCCTGTTATTAGACCTTGGACCTTTGTATACCCTTAGACCTAACAACATCTAACCTCTAAAGTGCAACTACACACCCAATTTAACAGTTCTGACTACAAAACGGTTAGTGTTCAGGAGTTTCCAAATACCTACCCCAAAATTAGATTTCTTTCAACTTTCATAACCAAAAGAGTTATAAGCACGTTTTCTTGAGCCCCTGAATAACTACCCCAAAACCTTTACTAACATTAGTTGAATTAATAATAAATGTTAGACACGAGCGCTTTTGACAAAATAAAATTACCAAAAATGTTCGCTCCCGTATAATAGAAACTATTTTGGAAATGAAAACGAGCTACATATTTGATATAACAGCCCAGACATCGAAATAACCAACCCTCCATTCCTCTCGCATCTAGCAATATGAGGTCTCAAGAAATATTCCATACTTCTGCGCTCCCAAGAGTCCATCTTCGAAGTCATTTGCTAAAACATGAAATATTGAATTGCTATGACATGTAAGTTACTAATTACCACCATTTCCTTGTTCTTGATTTAGAACTTCTTTAATTTACTATTCCTCTGTTACAAATCGCGAAATTATAGCCGTTGCAAAAGTCAAGTTCGACCTCAAAGAAGTCCACAAGGTTTGACCAGAAGATAGTCAAATATGACATGCGATCAAACGACATGTTTCATAAGATGTGGGGGAGAGAGGGGGCGCACGGTTAACTCCCTGCCTAACCGAAAATTGACTACGAAAGCTTGAGGGGAACGAACTTCTCACCGGTTTCTGCGTACTTACCCACACAGGCGAAAACATGTCTTATTATTTAATACAACATCCATATTTCCTGCAAATATTATATGTACGTTTGCACTCTAATTGCTTGGCAACAATAATTTCAGACATGCAACTGACCTAAAACATAAGTCTCTTATTTTATGACCACTCAATTTATTATTTCATGCTTCCGGGCACGTCAACTATGGTTGCGTAAGCGTAGCGCATGTTTTTATCACGGAAGATGGCGGTATTTTTCCCCAGTAGGATGGCGAAATCCGGCGCCAACTCGCACATGGACTTTCAGGGTTTTCCTCATCCAGATATCTCCCCACTCGCAGGGCACCGCCCCAGCCAGGACAAGCTCTAAGCTCTCGACTCGTCTCCCGATATGTGTGGTAATGTGTAAGTGTGGGTGTAAGGGATGAGGATAAGTCAAGGAAGAGGGAGGAAAGATCCCGCGCGGTCTGTGCCTCGTTTGTTAGGGTACTGCTCCGACATTCGTCTGGTTTTGATCGGTGAAACTACGGAAAACTACCGATCAGAGCAGCCTGCTGCTAAAATTCTCCTCCAAACTGCGACTGAATTCCACATAGCTATGTAGCTATATTTCTATCCACCTTAGCCGGTACGACCACTCGAATTCCTACTTCTACTTATTATAAAACACAATCGAGACAAGTAACTAAACAAAACACATTCAAAACAGATGTTACCTTTCGTAGGATATCATTTATGCCCGAACAATGTTTCCCAAACCCCGAAAGCTGAAATCGATCGAAAATACAGTGTAATATTCCACATTATACAAATATTATGATTACGATCTATTACATGTTGATGCAATTACACACAAACAAGACACTGTTACTGAGATCACTGTGCAAATATATCAAATGACTTCTAACGTGTAAAAACCTTGAATTAGTCTCTAATTGCCTGTTATCATGAAGTGTATAAAACATAATTTGTTATTACGTATTAATCCGTCCAAAAGTTTTTCCCTGAGAGGTGATCGTGGACAGCACGAAACAATAAACGGCACAAAGTTAAATTTTCGACTCTTTTGACTCCTTGGCCTTTCCTAGGACTATCAAATTATTGTTATCATTACTATTATTAATACTTACATTTATAACTAAAGATTTTAGGTATAAGTTAAATATAAATTCTTCTCCTGGTTGTAATCAGCTTCCTAGGGAGTAGATCTAGTGGCTGTGAGTGCTACTGTATTTGCGCAAATTATGGGATGTTCCCAAAAACACGATATATTTGTCTTGTACTTTCCTGTCTTTAGAATGGCCTGGGAGTTTTGTCAAGTTCTTACATAGATCTTGCGGAACAAATCCTAGAGCTCCGATAACTATCGGGAGGAATAATGTTTTTAAGCCTTATATTTGGCTGTTCTCGATGTACAAATTCTTGTACTTAAAATGTTTCTTTTCTTTGCCTTTTTGGTTTCAACGTTCTGAGCAACACCAACAAGTAGACTTTTTTTCTCACTCCAAATACTGAATAAAAATACTGTTTGTTCGCTGCTACAGCACAATCGGTTTCGATTTGATGACCGTACAATATTTGCACAAAGCCCGATAGAAGAAGCTGGTTTTGGTGAGTGTACACCTTGGATCACGTGAATGGAACTTTGAGGGCGATACAGAACGGCTAGTAGAAGTAACTACAGACCCTATCGTTCCTTTTCAGGTATTTGGATTTTACTAAAATTGGACCAAGACAATGTGATCTATGGTTCCTATTACTTCTAATTCTACTTTTGTACTCCACAAACAGGGCATTTATCACCCTGAACATTTTTGAGAACCGCTTCATCACAATATTGTGTTCTCAATCCTGATCTTGCTCAGCTACAACTGCTTCCGATTCTGGCTTATTCTTACCCTTTTAAGCCACTTACTAACACTACTTATTGTTTTATAGTTTTCTGGTTATTAGAATAATGCCACGGACAAAAAAAATAGGGCATTTCTTCAACACCCCCGAGATCAAAGGCGCACGGGTTCCCTGAATTTCGAAAACAAATGGAAAAATTACATTTAAATATGTTTAGTCAAATAGTCAATAGATTAATGATTTTTCAAAACCTTGCAACTGACTGCACATATTTGCACGAGTTAATGCAAAATAATTATTAATTCCTACAAAATATTGAGGAAATAAATGTGTCAAATTTATACATTGAGTATGCGACAACAGCACTTTTTTGAATTTTTGGAAATGGAATTTTTAAGTTCTAAATGTTCTCTAATGTAAGGGAAATAGTCGTACTTGTGGTCATACATTCTTTACGTATGTCTTCTCCTCTTACACACTCTTTGAAACAAAGCAAAAAACAAAACAAAAAAACACCATCAACATTGATTCTATTATAGTTGGCTCTGGGTATTTCAATTAACGCTGAAATCTTCCTTCCGGAATACAATTTAACAAAACAAACAGCAAAGAGACCTTTTACAGTCCAGGGCTCGTAAGAACGGGAAGTAATCTCCAACATGTCGTCTGAATCGACTTCCAATCAGAACAGTTAATTTAAGAAATTATGAATCTGAACACTCCTCTTGACACAGTTGTTTTTTCTCGCCGCCCAGGCTTTCTCCGTTCTTAAGACTTTTTCTTAAGTGATAATCCTCCTGTCTGGTCATTCGTTAGAATTCGTTAGGTATTTCTGTGTTAACGACATTTAAAATTATAGTCTTAATAATATTTCAGTATTTCTACTGTTAAGAACGGAATATATCAAAGAGAAAATATGTATCAACAAAAGAAGTCATTTTTAATCAATTTACTTGCAGGTAGTACATCGAAGTGTAATAAATCCGACTTATGAATTCAGTAATATCACAATTTATGTGATCAGAAATCCGTGTCACTTGAGAGGTCACTAATTTGTGGATGACGTAAGTCCTTTCAAGCACCAATTACTTCCATAACCTGCAATATAAAATTACATTGCCGTTTTGAAGTGAATACGCAATTTTTCACTGCTCACATTCCCTACGGAGCTAACAACTCAAACGGCATTATACCCGAACGACACTCATTTATTCGTCAAATTCGCTATTGTCGGGCGCCATTTTTTAACTTCAATTGGCATTGGACTCTTTTTAAAATTGGACCTGCTCCTGGAGGTTACATTTTAACACCTCAAAACGCGAAGTAAACATTTTCACCTTTCGACGATTCAAAAATCCTCAAAATATTTCTATAAACAATTCGATCATTCATTGGACTCCAACAAATATGCCTTGTTTTTAAAATTGACTTTTTATCATGTAAAACTACGCGAAAACTACTCATATTTTGAAAAATTTATGTATGACCCACTTAAACAATTTTGAAGAACAGATTTCATGAAGAAAACAACTATCATCCATTTTTTAGTTGCAGAAAGACGACAATTTTTTTTTAAATTTTGCAACTTTCGAAAAGTTAGAGATTTAATCGAAAATGAGACCTGTGCCACTTTTAAATATACTTCACGTTCTACGAAAACAAGTTCAATAAAAACATTTGGAAAAATTTTGAAAATGTTAGGGCTTCTTGAAAAGTACCTCCCAAAAATCAAAATATCCGTTTCAAAATCAAGGGGCCGGTAGGGAAATATCAATGTAGGCTATCCGCTGTTTAGCGCTGTACACTCTGACAGAAGTATTGCCATAAACCTTTCTGTCGGTACCAAGAACGCAAAACGTGGATTTTGTACACGCAAAGTGTTAAGAGGAAGTAATTTACATTTAGGAACGAGAATTATCATCTTTCCCTAAATTATGTAAGAAGCATGTGGGAAATTAAAAAGGAAATTAACTGAACCGCAAACCAAAATTACCAAATCTTAATAACTCATCAATAAAAATTACTGGTGTAAATAAAATGAAACTAACACATCTCAATCAACAAGAAATACAATATTTTATGATATATGTAAAACAAACTAAAGGAAATATTAAATTATAAAAACCAACAATCACAGCAAAATTGCATTAATCTTTTTAAATTGTCTTAATTAAAATAGGAATAAACAATAAGCAACTAAAATATTATGTTCTAAAAGAACTACAAAGATATAAAATTGGTCAATCACTCAATATTAAGAAGGTCAGCAATGACTCACCACAAAGAAAATTAGTACTGAACACACTATTGAAAATAGCTTAACCAAAATAACTTGAAATAAACTAAGCAACAAGGATCAACAAGCGCTATAAGACATCAAATAAGTACAACCAAAGAAATATAAAATTATAGAAAGTAAGTCCCTCGAAGCAATGGCAAACTATCGCAATTCAGAGGCAAGTTACTATTCGCATTATTACGGTACACAGAACGTAATTTTGACCAGGCTGGCAAAACAACTGCCAACACAAAACGAAACGATAATACTCTATACTGCTTGAGAGACATATCCCGACGCGACAGTGACAATTTGCATAAGTTACATTTTAGTCCTTATTTTAAAGTGGCCAGAACAATATTTCCCTTGCCCACAAACAGTAAGATTTATGAGAGGGCAAACCGGTAAACGTTGGTCATTAACTTTTTAATCTATTTTTTGAAATTATCAAGCATCTATTAGATGTAAGTATATGTTTCGCCGGTTTTTGTGGTAAAGCAAACATGGCATTATTCAAGGGAAATTCATTTTTTGTTTATTCAAAATATTGGCTATCGGCTTCTACACACACTGCCCATCTTTCAGGTAAGTTATGAATACCATGCCAGAAAAACTGCTTGTCATTTGCAGCAAACCATTCGTCGAGCCATTTTACAACTTTCTCTAAAGTGCTGAAGTGCTACTCTGCGAGCGCGTGCCCCATTGCTGCGAATAGGTGATAATCGGATGGCAACAGGTCGGGGTGTTCGGCAGGTGTGAAAGGATGTCCCATGTCAGCGATTTCAAGGTGTTTTCACTGTGCGAGACGGCGCTTTGCCGTGCATTTGCAATTCGTTCAAATCGTGTAGTACCCATTTATCGAGTTTATTGATCTTCCCCATTGCTCGAAAACGTCTGCCGATTGTTTCTCGTGACACATTTAATGTTTTTGCCCATTGCTGTTGTCTTGAGTAGGATCATCATCCAGTAACGCCTGCAATTGCTCGTCTTCGCACTTTTGTGGTCTACCAGCGCGCACTGTCTTTCACATTGAAATCACCACGTTTAACGTCGAAACCATGTGTCACAAGTTCTAATCGACGGAGCGTGTTCACCATGTTTCTACTAGCAAACTATGACTTTTCACAGCCTCTTTCTTTTGATTAAATAAGAAAAGCAATGCGTGCAGCAAATGTTCTTTTTCAGGCATGAACGTCATGATCACCGAACGATTCAACATAGACGCTAGTGTTTTGGTGGACTCCACTTATGTGTATTGGTAAGTTAATGTCAGACGAACTAACTGACGTAGTGTCAAATTCATACATGTTCGTTGGAGCCACATCTCAGTGAAACCGGAAAAGACTTATGCAGACACCCGGTATATCTTCGAAGAAAATTTTAATGAGGATCATGAAAGAGCGTCAAAAGGTATTAGTGTAACAATATGAGAATGTATTATGTAATTTAAACTTATTACTACATCTATTTGGTTGCTGTGTTGTTTTTGTCAGGCTGGTTACAAGTTAACAAAGAGGCTTCTCATCACCATCGTAAAAACAAAGTAGTGATTTTAAAAAACCTACAAGAACATCTTTAATAAACGTCTAACTTTTTAAAAGCGACGATTCGGGGAAACATCTATCCCAATCTTTACGCTGCAATTAAAGAAAAAATATTTCATGGTAAATATGTTGGTAAAAAAATTACAAATGGCATGAATTATATTTTGAACATAGTTTGAATAAGACAAGAGAAGAGACAAACAACTCTGCTTCTTTTACAAAATAATATTTTTGGTTTACTAATATTACATTTACCAGTATACTATTAAAATACGCTCTTCTTGTATGCAGACGAATCGTCAATATTTTGGGAGGCCACTGTATCAGTCACACTGAGCAAAAGAGTTCATATGAACATGTGTCACATTCCGAAGGATTTCCGAAATAGAGCTGTTTGTACAGTATTTTGTATGTGTTATTCTGAAGAGTTTCGAAAACAGAACTCCCTGTCTACAATGTTGGTATTTACATCTGAAATTACATAGGTAGTAAGTACACTAGGTGTCACAGTTGACACACTACAAATCATTACAATCAAATTCCGCCGTCAACATCAATGCACGTTTTATCTCTCATGAGGAGATGACTTATTGCTTGTCTGAGTGCATCCTGACATTCCCATATGCGGACGTCAGCATCCGTATGAGGTCCAGAATTTCGTCTTGTATACTACTTTTGTTCCGTACACTAGTTTTATCCAATCCTATAATAATTATTGGGGCTGTAGAATGGTACGGACTTTCTCGAACTAGCTAGTTTTCTAATTTCTTGCGCATTTTTAGAAACGGACCCACGATATTTCCTCAAAAACGACTCCAAATTTTTGAACGAAAATTTGCTAGTAGGACTAGGTTTTACTCGCCTATAATATTCATTAAACCAGATTTCAATTTTACCGTTATCGGTCCGAAAATGTGAAAAAAAAAAAATGTTTAGGCGCCAATATGCAGCTGAGAAGATATTGGGAAAAACGAAAAGATAGCCCAGACTAAAGCGATAAGGAAATTAACTAGTACGACAAAGTCTTTATCATTCTACAGCACCACTAATTACCTTCTCATTTACATAGTGTAGACATTATGTAATGCTACCAAAAGTCGATCCCCAGATTTTAATGGAAGCACACATTTGGGAGACTGTCACCGAACACGCTTTTTCATCGCGTCTTTAATTTGGGAATCTGTAAATAAAACTGGCGCTTAAATCGCAAACAGGTTATTTTTCAAAGTGAACATTTTCCGATTAATAAATCCGAACCTCAAGTCCCGTGAATTTGAAGTGGATCTTTTCATTTTGAGGGGTACTTACGTGAAGTCCGTAATTGGAGAGCAGTTTGGTGGGGCGAGGTAGTGGAAATGGATGGAGCTGGAGGAGTGGATTGAGGCCGGAGAAATGCGGGAGGGCGCATGTCGGGGATGTAAATCATATTACTTCATTTTTACACTACTGATTGATTAATTGTTAGTGTTTCCGGGCGCGTCAACGGCTGAGGTCATTAGTCCCGTGTGTGGTAGTAGAGCATGTTTTTTCATCGAGAGGTGGCGGTGGTCTTCCCCCACTGGATGGCGAGATCCGGTGCCGAATACTGTCGGCTAGCGGGATATCTCCAACCATGTATCTCCCACCAGCGGGGCACCGCCCCAGCCGGGACATGCTCTAAGTCCCCGACCAGTCTCCCGACATGTGTGCTAGTGTAGTGCATGTTAGTGTAAGTGTGTGTAAGGGGTGATAAGGTAGGGCAGAGGAAGGAAAGATCGCGCACGGTTCGTGTTTTCATTTCATGGCCGTTTATTAGGGTACTGTTCCGGCATTCGCCTGGTGTTCGGAGAAACCACGAAAAACGATCAGAGCAGTCGGCCACTAGAATTCTTCTCCAGACGGAGACTGAATTCGACCAAGCTGAAAAGCTAGTGGCGAAAATCCTGCCACCGACGGGACTCGAATCTAGAACCTTCCGGGCAAAGGCACTGCAGTGACATCAGTTGATGCACTGATCCACCGCTCCCGGAACATACTACTGATGAAATTCATTTCTTTTTCTTTCTTGTAGATGACTGTTATATATAAATGCCCGGACAACGGCCACATTACGTCCTTTGGAGAGGAATAAGACGAAATAATCCTCCACAAACAACGGAGTTGCAGCATTGCATATCAGCAGCACACAACACAATCAATTGTTTGTGGAAGATTATTTCGGTTCATTTCTTCCTCTCACTTGGAAAAAATGTAACTATTCCTGCGGCCTCCAATTTTTTTTTCTAATTCTGGTTTGCTCCCTTACAGGGGTTGCTGGCACGCGTTATGTTTATATACAGGTAGACTCGTGTCACTGGCATCAACAATTCCCTGACATCTTCTGGTTATTGTAGATCCAAAGTTCCTTTTTTTAACTCTCTTATTTTCTTGAGTACGTACGTATATACAAGCAAATACACGTAATGCAGAGAAAATTATGTAATGCTACGACAAATCAATTTCGAGGTTTAAACACAATTATGTTTTCGTGTCGCCTTTTATTTTTTGAACCGTCCCTCCGTCTGTGAATAACACTAGTGCCTAAACTACGACTCGTCACATTTTTGCCGAAATGAACATTCCCTGATTGATCTTGCACGACTCAAAGCCATACAAGTTTGTAAAGACTTCTTTCTTTTAGAAAATTTTCTAGTCCCTCATTACTTCAAATGTTTGACCTCGCTTACCTTAGAATTCCTGAACTTTCGACACAATGCACAGTTCTAATACCTTACCGAATTTACTTTCAGGTCTGCACAAAATTCCATTTCCTTCATTCAACTTTTTAGCCACTTTCATCCCGTGTTTGGCTGCTGCGAAGTGTCGTTTAATTTTATTGTATCTTCAACTTTCAAAAATTGTCAAAATTTGAATTTTCAATGTCTTGTGATCTGTTGAGCGAAAGAAATGGATAAGTTTCTTCATAGTGTCTTTCTTGTCTGATTTTTCAATTGGCGAAGGATCTTTAGTGTGAAAAAAATTGTGGTCTTTTTTTCTTGTCTTTACCGGTTTTTTTACAGTCTGAAATTTCTCATGGAAATACCGTTCTTGATGCAATTTTCTTTTCTTCTCGGGGGTATCTCCTATTCCAATTAAATTCTTGTTTATCTCCTCTTCATTCATTTTGCGGACACTGGACGAACTATCTGAAGCGTATTGTCATTTC
This sequence comes from Teleogryllus occipitalis, assembly GCA_011170035.1. NCBI lineage: Eukaryota > Metazoa > Arthropoda > Insecta > Orthoptera > Gryllidae > Teleogryllus > Teleogryllus occipitalis. The sequence goes on from BLKR01001426.1 coordinate 116,653, forward strand.
CCTGTTTTCACTATATTCACTGGACTTTCCGCTACTTTCGTTAATACCACGGGAGCCACTGATCTCGACGTTCTCTTCACTAACAAAAAGCATTTTTGGAAGCCAACTCCCTTCTTTTCGACATGAATCACACATTTGCCAATCTAATGACTCCTCTAAATTAAGTTTCACTAGTAAATCGTGGTTTACGCGACTTCGAGATTTTCTTTTCTTAAAATCGTGATCAGAAAGATTAAATTGATTGAAACATCTGTCGTATCTCATACTGTGATAGCCACTCATTTTGCACAGTGTACGCACGATTCACAGAACAAACTCTAGCACTCTTCTCTTTATAAGATGCGTATTGCGACTGATGCTCAGAAATTTTTACTCAAGTCCCTTCACAAGTGGTCCGTTGGAGTATTTCACGAGCAAGGTCAGGAGGGCACCCCATCCCTAAGACGCAATGGGACTCGGCAGTAAAAGTCGTTTCGTTAACACGACGAAAAGCTTGCATTTGAATTCGTTTCGCTGTCACCCATCCATTCTGGGGGCACAGTGAACATCTGAAATACTAATAACTCTTGAAACCCTAATCAGTCAGATGGTCATTCCCTTCAGCACTTGGATCAAAGACTGACCAAACTCAATTAGCTAGTATATGGGTAGGCAGAGCGCGCCCTCACTTAAAATTGATTTTTTAGAATTGTATATGTGAAGTGCCCGCTTTTTTCCTTAAGAGTATTTTATAGAAAATTGAACGAGAAATACGCCTATAATTGTTTAAAATTTTTATCTCATCGAGTTTACATAGGAATTTCCATTTTTTTGAAAAATACATATTTTTAATGGAATATTTATTTTTTGAAAAATGTATTTACAGAAGAATAAAATAAAAATAAACATTTCAAAGTATTAAATGAAACAAATCAGGAATTTTTATATTAAGTATTTTCGGAGCAACAAGTGATCTTATTTTGTGAAGTAGGCGTAGATTCCAAAATTTAATATAGGCATAAGTACACAAATAATCAATTTGCAGGCAAATAATAAAACACGTGTCTTTTTTTGATGTCCAGATTTAAGAAAAAAATTATCGTTCATTTAAAAAAAAGTCGTGTCAACTATTGTGCAATTTGACGTGGAATGGCTTAATGGTCTTTTTGCTTTCTCACTACTGCTTACGAGTATAGTGAAAGTAGTGTTATGCTGCGGGAAAAAACGGAGAATTTTCGACAGAAAAACCTATTGTCGTGCCCTGGTAACGAAAACGAAAAAATTCAACATTTTTTCAGCATCTTCCTACAATTATGAAGACAACATCCCCCCCATAATGAACTGTGTTCATCAGAAACAATCTTCAAATTAGACTATGTTGAATTGTTCGAAAATGAGAATTTTGAGTCAGTTAGGCAGTTTTTAAATTTTAAATAATTTTATTAGAAATGGCTCCGAATTTTTCTTCAATTCTTTTCACGAATGTAGCAAAGAACGGTAATGAAAGAGGTGTTAGTCCCATTTCCGGCGCACTCGCTGAATTTTTGAAAATGGGAAAAAATTCGAAATGATAAATTCGAATTTCTCGTTCTTTGACGCATCGACAAAATGTTCGCAAAAAGGCAATGCGGCGGCTGGAAATCCTTAGGATTTTTGTGATTGTTGCCGGTAGTATTAATCGTACAATCTAGATTACATTCTTATGAAAGGAAATATATTTTCAGAAGGTTTTTATTTAACGTTGTTATTTATTTTTTTATTTAACGTAGAACTAACAAATACACTTCTTTTACTTCAAGAAGTTTTGATAGTTGATTATGATATTCAGGAATTGTTAGCTCATTTCTAAGTAATCCAGGTAAGCTTAAGTGAAATATTGTTCCTTCTTTTCTGTGTGTGCTGCAAATACTGCAACAGTTAAATTTATTCGTTTGTTTCAGTTGTTAAAGTTAGATATTACTACTGTTCCGGGCACAGAGTGACAAGCGCTTAGTTTGAATTGCATTTTTGCAAGTTAAAACTGAGTTTTTACTGTGGCAGAAATAACTATTTCAATATTATGTAATTATTTCCAATAATGCGAGACAGAATGTGCTGATGTAGCACCTCTCGTTTAGATATAGCGGTTTGTTTGAGTTGCCGTGGCTAAGTACGACTTAGATTGTCGCAACTTTGAGAAACTATTTCCTCCTCAGTTACTGCTAATCCAAGATATAAAATATATAACTAAACTTACGTTTTTCGCAGTATTCTATGGAACTAATGTCATTTTCAATTATTACACAGTGAGTAAATTGCAGCAAAGCCGTCGAAAATAATAGTGCTCAAAAACATTCCCGACTTTAACACTGAAGAGCTTTGTCAATACTCGATTAAGAAACATGAAATTTAGTACATAATTTAACCTTCTTTCTGAATGCATAATTTCAACTTCCTGGCTCCACAAATTAAGTTTAAAGTTGGTTTTGGCAAAAACGCCTAAAACCTTCATTCCAAATATTCCCCCCCTATTTTCAATTCTCATTTTAGCACTTATTTTGAGAAGACGAAAAGCACCAAGCACAAATTCAGCATGCATATAATATAAAAACAAAATCACGTTTCCCAACCTTCAATGTACATTATTCATTTTTTAAATTAAGATTTCTCATCGTTAATAGGAGGAAAATTGCAGTTTAAATAAGACTGGTTATTAACTTGCCTTAATATATTTACATCATATTTCCTCAGTACATAATTTCTCGAGATTCCTGCACAGTTCGGATTCAATTCAATGCATTTATATCAATCCGTTGTTTACAAAACTGTCAAGCACGAGTTTCGAAATTGAATTAATATTTTCCTTCATCCATACTAATAATCACAAAAACAAACACGCTTTACGAAGTTATGCTGAATGAATAAAGTGCCCAAAAGAAAAGGAGACCGTTGTGTATTTACCATTGGCGAAATTGCGACAGAAAAGGCAGTTTTATAATTCTAAAAAGAAACCTATATGTGAAGCATTAAAATATTTTTTTAAATTTATTTTTATTCATTGGCCAGCCATGAGGTATTATGAATGGTTTCAGAAAAACGCATTATCATTATTGACAAATGTTCATTAGAAGTTAAGCCAATTTGTCTTCTATAATATTTTTTTCTTAAAATTTAGTTTCTTTGGGTTAATGGAGTGGGGATCCACGGCAGATTCGTGTGTCATTTGCAAGAGTATCATGATAGTTACGATAACTCAATCAGCAATTTCCGTGTTACTCATCACGGAGTTCGGATGAACAACTCGAGCCGCTGGATACGTTACTGATGTAATAGAAGTTTCTTCCATTCGTTCGAGTAAACTCAGCTTGAAATCTTTTGGTTTGATCTGTTCTTTACCACGAAAATATATCTTTAGTTACCCGGAAATTGGCCGAACTGGCAATGGCGCTGACATACGTCACAAGAATTACATACTCACTACGGCTGTCAAAACAATTTGTGAGCGAACAAATCGAATAGGCTACTGAGTAATTCTGTGAAGAACATTTGTTGCATATCATGAATATTATTTAAAGTACCATTAAAAATGATATTAAAATCGATGGAATCAGCAAAAAATGCATTAAAAATGAATGAAAAAGGTAAAAAAAAATACTTATTAGTCGAAATCGACAAAAATGCAAAATAATGACCTATAAAAATTGTTCATTTCCCTTTGCCACAACATAAAATGAATTTCTAAACTAAACGGCATTGTTTTAAAGTAAAAAGAAAAAATGTCATTTCATTAAAATCCGCCCCCTACTCATTAACCACGATGGCACCTGACTTGCAACGCCCGCTTGAGTGCGTGATCGGTTTCCATTTTCGGACACATCCACCATCACGACTGCAACTGAAAAGCCATCTCGAATTAAATACATCAGCAGTGAAGTTGCAGTTCTATTACGAATGGACCGGGAACGGTAGCTTAGTGTATCAACTGATGTCACTGCAGCGCCTCTGACCGGGAGGTCCTAGGTTCGAGTCTTGACGGCGACAGGATTAGCGGCGACGGCACTACCTTTTCAGCTAGGTCGAATTCAGTCGCTGTCTGGAGGAGAATTCTAGCGGTCGGCTGCTCTGATCGGTAGTTTTCCGTGTTTCTCCGATCAACACCAGGCGAATGCCGGAGCAGTACCCTACCAAAACGGGCAAACCGCGCACGATCTTTCCTACCTCTTCCTTGTCCTATCCTCTCCCCTTACACACTCACACTACCATGCACTACACTACTACATATTCCGGGAGACCGGTCGGGAGCTTAGAGCTTGTCCCGACAGGGGCGGTGCCCCGTTGGTGGGAGAGTCCTGGTTAGGGGGAAACCCCACTAGCCGACGGTAGGTCGGCGCCGGATCTCGCCATCCAGCGGGGGAAGATCACCGCCATCTCCCGAGAAAAAAAACATGTACTAGACAAACGGGACTAATGACCAAAGTAGTTGACGCGCCCAGAAACAAAAAAAATACAATCAATCAATCAACATTACGAATGGGTCAAGCACTCCAACCGTCTGACGTATGGTACAGAGCAAGGCTGATAGCCGCCTCCAAAATTTCGTTCCAAAAGTAACATGTGGGCCAATTTTCAATTTTTTATTTAAACTGAATTCATTTTGACGTCAGTTCTCAGAATAATATATTAATAAAAGTTTCTAAATCTCAAAAGGATAAACTATATTCAAAACTATGGCAATACTAGAAGGACGCTCACTATTGTGTTTCCTACAAATTACAAAATAATATTCACCAAACAACGCTTTCAAAATATTTAATTTTTTATTTAGTGGTTAAAAAATTCCAAAAAGTATTCATTTTCAGAAACAAATGCGAACAAAAAGGTGTTTCACAGCTTCTGGTTTTCGTGTGATCTAAATCCTGATTTAAATCTCAGTAATAAATAATCCTTGTATTAACTGATAGTTAAATGACTGCTTTACGTATGCACAGGAGTTTACAGGAGTGCCATTGTTCGCCCAATTTTGAACACTATCATGAATTTTTATTTTTCATTTTTTCGTACATATTTTTGAAAAAATAAATACACATGCATTTTTTACTGCAACAATATATAGGGATCGTAACTTTAAGTAATAAAAAATGCACAATATGTTGCAATAAAAAAATGCATGATGTATTTAAGTTTTCAAAAATATGTACAAAAAAATGAAAAATAAAAATTCACGATAGTGTTTAATATTGATTCATACGATCATTTTTATGATTACGTGACATTTACGATTATTTTTATCACGAAATGTTGCCGACCAAATCTTAAATTTGATTCCGGGCGTCTGAATGAACTTTCTACTTTGAATTCTACTTCTTCGACTCTAGCCCTAACCACACAATACAAAGTTATTCGAAAAATATCTTCTTGTATATACACTTGACTGTGTTGTTTAGGAGAAGCACGTGAACAGACTTACTGCATTGCGAATGACAGATCAGAGAAGAGAGGGGATCAGAAGACCATGCAACGCAGCTAATTCCAACTTTGTTTACATTACCCCTATATCGTTGACCGGAAGTTCCTAGGGTTCGACTTCCGGCAATTAAAGATTATCGACACTAGCTGTAAAGCTAGGCCTAATTCAGCCGCTGGCTTGAGAACAATTCAAGTGAGCGGCTGCTATGATAGGTAGTTTCCCGTAGCTTGTCCTATCAATACCAGGGCAATATCTTAACTAGTGATACAACAGAATGGCACAGACTTTCTGGTAGTAATGATTTCTAATTTCCTTGGTGTGAACTGGATTTACGACTTTGCCCCATCCTCTTGCCGGCTGCCATCTATCGTCGCTCAGAGTACATTTTTTGAAAATTTCTCAACTTTTCGCTTTCCTAATAGTAGAACCGATATATTATTTTCAGAAAATTAAGGAAGAGAAAAACTTTGTCCTCTATAGAAATTTTCATTGAAAAATTTAAAGCCGCTTTTAAGAAAGTGGCGTTTAAGCGTTATTGTAAACGCAAAATTAGTTGTTTTTTTTTTACAGGAATCTATTGAGTTTCCGAAAAACATCATTTAAAGTAAGTTGAATCACTTCCACTCACAAATGCAATATGGAATACAAATCGACAGAAATGTGCTTATTAACAACGTGAGAAATATTTTTTAAAAAATTTGTGTAATTTTGAAAAAAAAATAATAAAGAATACACCACCAAAATGAACTTTACGTCATATTAAACAGTGCAATTAGTAGTAACCATAGGAAAAGTTTGAAGGAAACCTTTGGAGCCATTTTTGACAAAATGGCGTTTGTGCGTTTCTGAAAATGCGGAAATTTGAGCTCATCTTAACAGAAAAATGTCCATTTTTCAAGAAACTTTGACATTATTTAAAGCGAATGTACTCGTAAATATAATAATGTTAAAAGTATCACGTCTAATGTAAATATTACCGACGTGAGAGAAGTCATTGAAATCAGACAAGACAACATTGAAAATGAACGGTTGTTGTCGCGGCAGGAAGTAATAAGAGCCAAAATTTATTGCTTATTTATCTTTGAAAATAGATTTTATTACATGGGAGTTTTTTTTGTTGTTTTTTTCTCCCTTTCAAAATTAAAAATTTATTGCTTATTTACCCTTGAAAATAGATTTTTTTACATGGGAGTTTTTTTGTTTTTTTTCTCCCTTTCAAAATTCAAAATTTATTGCTTGTTTATCCTTGAAAATAGATTTTATTACATGGGAGTTTTTTTTCTCCCTTTCAAAAATTCAAAATTTAAGTAGTATATGACTTAGTGTAGGGATCACAGAATTTTGAAAATGTGCACACAATTCACTTTTCCATAGCACGTCATACGCAGTTTTTAACTGTTTTTTGACGTAAAATAAATAAATAAATAAACGGTGTACCATTGACTCATGTTAAGGCAACAAAATTTTTAGGTCTCTCAATTCAGTCAAACCTTAAATGGAACGTCCATTTAAATGAATTGAACACAAAATTAAGTTCATTATGCTACGCGTTCAGAATTCTTGCAAATTCAGTCAGCCTTCATACTGCTCGTTGTGTATATTTCGCGAATGTTCATTCCCGCCTGAGATATGGCATAATATTCTGGGGAAATACATCTTATAGCTCCCAGACTTTTAGATTACAAAAAAGAATTGTACGAATAATAACCAAATCCCACCCACGTGATTCATGTAAGCCACTCTTCATTAATCTAGGAATTTTACCATTACCTTGTCTGTTTATTTACGAATCAGTGGTTTTTGTCAAAAATGACTTGCTTAAGGGCGGGAATATATTTTCAGAAAATGCCGATGTCTATTACTATAACACTCGACGTAGAAATCATATTCATCAGGTGACAGTATCAACAGCTCATTACAAAAAATTCACATACAATACATGTACATTATTTTACAACACTTTGCCAGATGACATTAAACGATTAAATTCGATAGAAAAGTTTAAATCCCAAGTGAAATCGTTTCTGCTGCATAACTGTTTCTATACAATTAGAGACAATAATGAGCATCACAAGGAAAGTAACATTAATTTTAACAGTGATATTTAATGTATTATTTACCATTGGACTGTATAATTCTAAACAATATGTAACAAGTATTGTATCGCAGCTTCTGGGTCAATGACCCCCATCTCGATCAGGTTTTTCGTCCAGTTTCCCTGATCCATTGAGCAAATGCTGAGATGGCCCCTTGTGTTGCTTCTGGACATAAATGTAACTTCATTTTCTGTGCACGTCTTCTAGAATTCAGTGGGAAATACAATTATTCAAGTTATCGTTTCCATGTTGTCGCGGCAGGAAGTATTATTCCGAAGGACAACATGGATAAGAGCCCAAAATTTATTGCTTATTTAACCTTGAAAATAGATTTTATTACATGGGAGTTTTTTTTTTTTTATTCAAGTAGTATATGACTTAGTGTAGGGATCACAGAATTTTGAAAATGTGCACACAATTCACTTTTCCCCATAGCACGTCATACGCAGTTTTAACTGTTTGTTTTTTTTGACGTAAAATAAAATAAATAAATAAATAAAAGTAAAAAAATACTTTTTGTAATTTTTGGAAACACAAAAGAATAGAGCAATATGGCGTTTATGTCATAGTATAAGGTACATTTGGCACTATCCGAACCAAAAATTTAAAGAAAAAATTTGGAGTCGTTTTAGAGAAAATCTTGTTTTTGTTATTTTTTAAAATTCCAAACATTGCACGCCTTATTGCACGAAAACTACTAAAATTAAAAAAAATCTAAATGACCTTAATGAAAGAACTATTTATGGACAACCAATTTCATTTGAGGAAAATCTGTCTCTATGTTTGTAGTTGTAAGAAGACGCCAAAACATTTTTTCGAAAATTCAGAGTTAACAGTGAAAATCTGACATATGCCACATTTACAAGTGTATTTTACTCTATTCCTACAAGAAATTAAGAAATTCAGCTGTTTTTGAGAAAATTTTGAAAATGTCTGGGAGATGTCATGTAAAGTACCCCCAAAAATTAATTAATGTTTCTCAAAATCGCAGAGCTTCGTCTCAGGGCAGATGGACAGGGGTTTATTTAGTTTTTAAAAAATCGTACACCAGACGGACAGACAGCTTGCCCCGGCAGATACTCTAGCTAGAGGGGAATAAACCAGCTAGCGGACGTGTACGTCGGCGCCGAATCTCACGTTTCATTTGGGAGGAACCGCTACCTCCCGGGATATAACATGCACTACACTAACGGAACATATTACTACCACAGGAACGAATATTTTGTTTTACAGAAGGACAATTCCAGGTAGTCAATTTCTATTTGCCAACTCATATTATGCGAGATATTGTTTCAACATGCAAATACATTAAAATGTAATGAAATGTGTAGTAATGGATAAAATATGCAACTTTATCAAAAAAGTTAAAATAAAAATTATTTTCATTCATTCACAATAACATTCAAAATACAAAAATTATTGAAGGTATCTTGCGTGTAAAAATATGTATTTACAAGAAAATTATTCCCCACTGATAACAAGCCACTGGAAATTAAACTGTATCGCACTGTTACACCAAGCAACACATTGTTTACAATTTTCTCACATCAACAATAAAAGAACTTATATTTCAAACTGTACTTATATATACAAAGAAAATACATTAAAATAACGTGTAATGTTTTAATTTTTGCACACCTCATGATCCAGTGCCATGGCACATTCAACTATTCGAAATATTTATAACAGTGTTGTATATATGTTAATGATATAACCTGGAAATATCAACAACAAAGCCTCCGAAGGCTGATAGAGAGTACGCTTAATCAGACTTTTTCGTTCAATTACATTCATACACAAATGTTTTCAGCTTAAACATAGTAGTATGCTTAATAGCATGTGATTATTACAAAAGGTTTTCAAATACCTATTATTAAACAACTGAATTGTATTTTTAATCTCTCAAAATTTGAGGTATTCCACTTTAGGGTGATCTACTTGAGCCTTGGATATCATTTTAAAATTCTAAAAGCAACTGTCAACATTATACTTGAAACGTGGAACTCCCCATTCCCATACAAAAATATTTACCCTGAGTTCACATGACAATAAGTAAATAAATAAACAAACAAATAAAATACAAATTTCTTATGAAATATTGAATTTTCATTTCCATTTAGCGCAATCACATTCAATTTTGAAAAAGTATGTACTGAGAATTCTCTATTACTGTCACTTTCTTCAAGAGTCATTTTTTAAATACTTAGCTTGGAAAAGTATTTAAAAGACTAGTTGTTTTCAGATCTCTCTATATGCCAGATAAGTTAAACAATGAGGAGAAAGCTGTTAAGGCCATTAGAAAAATATGGAGACCAGAGCACTTCCTCCTTCTGTTGAGGTGAAAAGAAATTAGTCTTATACTCAATTATTTTAATGAGAATCTTCACATATTCATGCCTCATTATTTACTAAATAACCAAATGCCACCACCCATGAGTCAGAGAAATAATACAAATGGTAGTGAAGAATTCTGAAGATTAAGAAGCAAACCAAAATTTTACAATTAAGAAGATAAATGAACTTTGTTAGGATGACAGCATCGTATAAAAAAATCATTGCATTGCAAAAGTCTGAAGAATGTGCTCATAATTATTAAGAAAATTCCACTTGCCAGATATGATGTATCGTTTTTCTGAGCCAAAATATTAGAAAAAATCTTCGCCTTCAAACTCCAGAGATCCATCCTCTGATTTCATCACATTTTTCTGAATGGCTGTTTCAATTAATGTGATTTTTTTTAATGTGTTGAAATAAAAAAAGAGAGCAAACACTCACTAATACACATTTTACAGCCGAGACGTCTTTTACGGAAGTTCTACATACTCTGATTAAATCTTTTCAAATATGACAACCTTATAAACGTGCAGTACACGCCCATTCAAACGCCACGCAAATGAACTAAACGTTATTAAAGCGCACGCAATCTAGTAAACAGATAATTTGAAAGAACAAGATAGGTTCAAATTTCTAATGAAGAAACGTGTAAGTAAGCAAAATTTACAAGTTATTCATTAGGTGGGCAATGCATGCAAGGTCATTAGTACCAACAAATGAGGACAAGAAAATCGTACAACTTTTACTTCAATACCTACAGCGAGGAGGAATGAGGCAAAACTACACTAATAAAAATTGAAATAATCAATTAGTTTTAATACTTACATGCACGTTCAGCGCGAAATAACTAGTATATAAAGGACGCAAAACCTTACTAAAAATTGTCAACAGCAACCCGCACGAATTTCATTGTTCACAGAATATGACACTAGCAAAAGTAACAGATGAGCAGAGCACAAACATTTAACGGAATAGCCAACGTCAACGAACACTACTTGTCAGGACGTTTTGTAGAACATGATGAAATAGAAGGCCTTGTCAATAATATTAACGTATGAATTATTGTTTGTTAAGATTCTTAATGGTTTAGTTAAAGAAAGAAAATTCACTGTACTTCGTAAATTTCGGAAGTTTTGTTTCAATGTTTGCATCATTGTTTGTTTGTTTTAACAAGACAAGGGACCGAATCAGAAAATCACACCCTGCACATTAAAAACTCAAAGGTCAGGGGGTAAAAATGTACAATACCGTAAATTTATCATTATAATATAGAGAAAAAAATGGAAGTTATTCCTACATTTATACTGTTTTATTTATTTCAGAGTGTCGCAGTCATAGAATGTCCTACTCTGCCACCAGAGATGTTTTCTTCATAGAAGCTCTCGTTAACTTTTATTTCCGGATATAACCGGAATATTGCAATGTGCGCTTTTCTCATTTCCTAGTTCTTTTCAAGAACTTTACAAACTTGTATATTATAATTTTTTTTAACATGAACATTTGTCAAAAGATTTATTTGAGGAGAAGATCCAAACGTTACTTATATTACATCATATTTTTGGGTGTGTTTTGTGTACTATGTTATCAAGTGTACTTTTTAAAAGTTGTGACTGACGATGTAACAAGGAGCCTTGTCACATCAACTGCTAAAGTTTCCTCTATGTTGTCTACAATAAGAGGTGTCAGACAGATTGATATGGCAAAGTATAAACCAAATAATCATGGAGCTTTTGTGTGCTTTGATTCACAAGAGGAGATAGAATATAGCCGTGTAAATGATGATTATTGTGACTGTGTCAGTGATGGGAGTGATGAACCTGGTACAAATGCCTGCTTGAATGGAAAATTCTATTGTGAAACTGATAGGCTAACAGGTAAGAACTAGAGATGTACAACTATATCCATAATGTCTCTAGTGAATTCCTTGATAAATCCTTTAGATGTAGTGTTACATCCCCCTATGGTGTTCCGGGGATGTTCATAGAATACCATCAACGGACATACTCCTTTCGGAAACTGCGACTAACCAGACCTGCTGACTGCTCTACCTACCTATGTAAATTACTCCATCTTTCATGATTAATCCCATAACCCCTGTCCTTATCAAAAATCATTCCCTAAATTTGCTTCCTGAGAAGTTTCCTGTTTTCTCAAATCAAAATATCTCCCCCACCACCATCAGTACTCACTCCTGAGAGTTTCTGTATAAACTGAGCTACTCATTGGCTACCAGTACCCATCTTTCAACTCTTCATCCTCTCCCCTTCCTTTCACTCTCAATGGTAGAAATGGCTCAACAGGCTATCTCTTGGAAAGGAGTCTTAAACAAATTGTACAAGCTGGAATCGGTAAGATTAGCAATCCCAGACACCCCACTTTACTGTGAGCAGTGCCTGTAATGTAGCCAGGAGACACTTCTTAACTACTGGCAAATTACTAGCAATCAGAAAGACTAATAAAACATTGACAACAAAGACATGAAATAGGGCTAGGAATCAGGAAAGGAAAATATATATCACAACTTGGATTGTGAGAAGTGCATGTCACAAAGAAACAGAATTAAAAAGAGGAGAAGTAGGCATCGCAATAAATTCAGAAGGAATAAAAAGAGTCAAATTCAAACTTGGAAGATTCAAATACAATATTACAGGAATTTATGCCCCAGATGATGGAAAACTCGATAATACTCGTCTATGAAGCTCTTCAGTTGCTGTACATGGCATATCACAAAATTAATATGTGGTGATTTCAATGCCAGAATTGTATTGGGAATACAATTTTTGGAGGATAGTAGAAAAAGGTGGATTTTCGGAAAGAGAATGAATGATATTTTACAGGAAAGGGTAATTAATGAAAACATCTATGTTAAGTTGCAACAGTTAATAGGTATTCTGAAACAAACTGCATCTAGGAACATGAACGAAATTCAGAAACAGTTGAAAGCTGTCAATATAAAATCATTAACTAGAAAATCTTATAATGATAAAAAAAATGGGCATATTTGAGATATTTTAATGAAAAATCAGATGACCAGACCTTGTAGAATACAAACAAGAAATAGCATTAGGTGTGAGAGAAACAAAAAAAGTCCAAGAAATAGTCATAGAAAAATGTGTAAGAAATCTTCCACAAGATATACAAGGACAACAAATGCAAGTTTTCAAAATACTAAAATAGATGAAGACTGATTACAAATTAACCCCATTTTCAATAAAAATTGGATCAGTTTTTACCAAAATCAAAATGTAGATTCAATAAACATGGATGAACTTGTGGAGACATTGAAGAAATGTCAAAATAGAAAATCATCTGGGGTAGATGGAATCAATTTGAAATTAATCAAATATGCATTTAAAAAATTTCTCTATAGGTTTTTGAATTTTATAAATAAGTTCTGGAAGTAAGGACATGTACCAGAAAATTGGAAGGAATCAGTAGTTATTCCTCTTTTAAGAACTGACAGAATTGTGATAATTGCCAGTGAATACATCAGCTCAATGCTGGATACAATGTGTACGCTAAAATTTTAATTAAAAGACTAAGCAACATCTCAAAAACTTTCTTTTAGAAGAACAAAATGGTTTTATGCCAAATAGATCGTGTACAGAGTTACAGAGTTTTTTCAATTAATTAGCTTGCAGAGAAGCCTAAGGAATTTAATACACTTACATTTATAGCTCTTATAGAACTTGAAAAAGCATTTGATCAGGTAAACAGGGGAAAACTAAGGAAAGATTTAGAAGAATGTGAAATTCCACAGCACTGGATTAGAGCAATAATGAATCATAATGCTTGAATCAGAATAGGCGACATTGACAAAATCAGCAAAGAGCTCCTAGTAATTAACCAAGGTGTACGACAAGTTTTAATATTTTGCATTGTTATTGACTCACTATTTACTAAACAGATAAACAAAAGAAATTGCAAACTGCATAGGAGTTTTAGTTACTATTTGTGCTACCCAATAACTTTCCAAAGTTCTTTGTTTTTTTAATGTTCAAGTTAAAAATTGTTTTTCCGCACTTGTGTAAATATAATTTGTGTCTTTTATTAGTGGAAAGAGCCAAAGAAAGAAAACATATTAAAAATATCTCTAAACACGTGGTATAGAAGACTGTACAGATTATAAAAGATAGAGCCCTGACAAGGAGAACATTAAGTGTTAAAAGAGAAGACTGGAAGAAATTTATGATAATGCTAGAAAGGGATCCCAGAAGGGATGTGCTAGACAGGCTCCCAGATGAAGTGGTTTCAAAATATTAAGAATGCTGAAATTGGACACAAGGGACAAAATCAATTTGGACCTAATCCCAAAGTGGAAGTGGGTAAATCATTACGCAAGACTTTGGAATTGCAGCAAACTGCCAAGTATAAACAGAAATGATACTGATATTACTGAGCAAAGTAGAGTACAGGAAATAATGGTAGAATAACTAGAAGTAGTACTAATGGAAGCTAAAATTAGGAAAAATCCAGGTGTGGATGACATACCAATAAAACTTCTAAAATATGATGAGGAAATGATCTTAAGAATATCCTAACTAAACTGGTTAACAAAGCTTGGGAAGAGTATTCACTTCCAAGAGAATGGCAGATAGGTATAGTGATAAATTTACACAAAAAAGGATCGAAAACAGATTGCAACAACTACAGAGGGATTACTCTCCTGTCTACAGTATCAGCATTTTTTGCTAACGTCTTAAGAAATAGATTAAATGAATGTTGGGAAAAATTCCTGGGAGAAGAACAATATGGATTTAGAAAAGATAGAAGTACAAAAATGTTATTTTCACAGTACAGACTATCTTGGACAAATGAAATGAAGTGAACCTTCCGACTTTCCTCCTCTTTATAGACTTTGAGAATGCCTATGACAGGGTGAACAGAAACAAAATGTGGGAAATACTGGAAGATGAAGAGATACCTATAGACATAATAAAAAGAATCCAGAGTCTGTATTCAGACTCTCAGATTAAAGTAAGAATGGATGGAAGCAATACAGAGACTTTTAATACAACCATAGGACTGAGACAGGGGTGTGGGCTATCACCATGCCTGTTTAACATATTTGCCAACCACATGATCAAAAAGTGAAAACCAGTATAAATGTAAACAAAAGACAAATGGTCAAAACGATTCTCTATTCAGACAGCATGATCCTAACAATGGAATCTGAAGATGATTTACAGAGGTCAGCAAATGAACTTCATAAAATAGCCCTAACATATGACATGAAAGTTTCAACAAATCAGACTAAAGCTACAGCATTTCAAGGTAAAGAAATGAGAAGGGTTAAAATTGTTGCAGATAGAAAAATAATAGAACAAGTAGCAAAATTTCTGCATGCAGGAAAGATCATTGGACAAAATTCAGAACATCAAGATAGAAAAATTCAATAATATAATGGGGTAAATGGAATGATCAAGAAAAGCTTTCAAAGAGATACGACAGCAGATTCAAAACTAAGAATACACCTTATAACATCTAAGCCAATGTTAATGTATGGATCAGAAATGTGGACCCTAAATCAAAGAGACTGTCAGAGATTAGAAGCCACACAAATGAGATCTTTCTGGCACCAGATAGGAATTACACATTTAAATTGACAAAGAAACACTGAGATCAGAAAAACACTTGAAATAAAAAATATAGTGGATGGCATTAAAGAGAAACAGAGGAGATGGCTTTCACATGTGTGAAGAATGCAAGTAAAAATATTTCCTAAAGCAGTTTTAAAGTATAAACCTATAGGGCAAAGAAATATAAGAAGACCCAACAAAAGATAATGGCTCAGGAACCTCTGGAGGAATAATCACCAGATCTACTTCTTTCTACTACCTACTTTTTTAACAGGAACAGGCACTAGACCTACTATCCTGCTGTTCATGATGATGATTAGTAGGAATAATGGTAGGTCATAAAAAATTATTGGAAAAAAATTGATGAAAAAGAAGGGATATGATTAGTTAATTTAAATAATGATTAAAATCAACTGATTTACATACTTTCTTGTTTAAGAGAAGTGATGACATTCAAATGGAATTAAAAATGCCAGATATATTAGAAACAGTAAAACACTACCAACTATTATATACTACATATTATCACTATCAACTACTAACAAGACATATATGACTTATTATTATTATTATTATTATTATTATTATTATTATTATTATTATTATTATTATTATTATCATCATCATCATCATCATCATCATCACCATCATCATTATGTAATGTTCATAAAATCATTTACCTTTATATTTCAATGCATTCTGATTTTCTCAAAGCTTGAACTCTTGACTTGATGTGTTTTTCACCTTTAGGCTGAAGAGATGCCCTTTCTTTTTAGTTTTGGTCATGGGTAAAAAAAAAATAAAATACATCAGCATTTTCATATTTTTCAAAACCTCTTTTAACAATAAGTAGTACTTATTAACAGTTCACTGATATAAAAAATATATTTCCAATCCTCTTCAATTCCTAACTTGCTGAGTCACAGAAAGAAAATTAAATTAAAAAACACTAATTTTGAGTGAAATCTCTTAGTGTTGAAATGCAATCACTTGATATATTTCTGATTAATGATAAATATGTCTATTTGAAGTTGTTAATCAATTAAATCACACAAATGTTGTTTGAGGATTTGTTTTCTATCATCTCCCTCCTCCCTCATTTTCAATCATGAGAGAAACACTTTACCCTGATTGCATATCAATTTTCTGTGAATGACTTCCTCTTTATCATGTTCTATTGTATTAAAAGTTTTAAAAGCAGTTAGAGCAGGCAAAACGGCCTGAGCCTTCCCACCAATAAAGACATTTATTTATATGACTACACGTGACAAAATGGAACTAACCTAAGAATAAAGTATACTCCAAAATATTGATAAAAACAATTTTTTTCTTGGTGATTATTGTAATTGTATTATTATGTTATGCTTTAAATTTTGTACTCATATTTGTTGATATTTTTATATTCCAGGATATCTCCCTGCAGGGAGAGTGAATGACGGCATCTGTGATTGTTGTGATGGTTCAGATGAATGGGCTCAAATATTTCCTCAAGTAAGAATGAGTGGTGAGTGTAATGGAATAATTTAATGTATATGTGTGAATTATGCTTTTAATAAGATGCCGGTTACAATAATGTAGTGTAATATTTATTGTTTTGTACATCGCTTGCTGTTGCATTGAAATGTTTTTTTGATTAAAAAAATTATGGAGTTGCAATTCATTAAATCCTGTTTCATTTCATCTTTGGAAAACTAAAGTGGAAGTGAATGACTAAAGCATCAGAAGTAGAACTCAAGATTGCCTAAAATATATTACTCTAAATGAATTTTTAACAATACGATTTAAATCCTCAAATTCTGGAAAACATTTGAGGTTTAATAATAAACTCACATGGTTTTGAACTGAATTTTAAGGTGAATTTCTGTTCTGTTACTTCCCTAAACAAAATATTACAGAGCAAAATCATCTAATGTATTCAGTGGATGTCTAGTGAAGTAGGATTTTTTATTTCTTATCATATAAATGTCTATTTATGAAGTAAACATTAATATTTTATATGGGTTGTTAAGGGTAGTAGAGAACAATTACAGATAACTTCCACGGATATTTGAATCCATATAAATCATTGTCATGCTTTGCTGGCTGTTTTTTTGAATGTTGTATTTCTTGCAGCATGAGTTCAGGATCTTGTAACACTAGTTATAGAAGTTGCTTGCCGTGATACTGTACAATGTGTACATTAAACAATCTGTAGATTGGATTGATCTAAACTTTAAAGTGTTACTTCAATAAACAAAACATTTGTTTTGTAGAAGAAGAATTCCCACAATTTGTTTTGTAATATTGTATAGATGTGTTATACAGAGCGAAATGAAATAACTTTTCATAATTTTTAATTTCAGCATGTTGTTTACAGCAACAATTACAGATAATTCTCGCAGATATTTAAATGCTTATAAATTATTGTCATTCTTTGCTGGACATTTTTGTGCATGTTTAGGGGCTTGTGTTCTCCTTGGAATAAGTTCAAGATTTTGTCACACTAGTTGGAGAAGTCATTTGCCACGATGCTGTAGGGTGCATTCTTTAAACAATCCCTTTAAAAGTTTTGTTTAGTTGTACTGTGATTTCTATTACTGTTTTTCAAATATTTACAATTGAATTCTTTTCTAGACAGTTTCCATGCCATTTCAAAATTTTAACAATGCAATGCCAGACATGATTTATTAAATCTTTTGCAATGTGGCTTACAGCTTTGTCTAACATGAAAAAATCTTAATTTGCTGAAAATCATTATTTAATAAGCTGAAATAAGCAGTTGACTGACACTCCAATGCATTATAATTTTGCTGTAGGGGAAAAAGTTATTCCTCTCTGAATTTGCTAAAATTGTCTTAAAGGAAAATATCTTCTATTTCACCAATATCCCATGTAATATCTGTAACTTATCTGTTTCTTTGAAAAATATTATGCCTGGCAGCATAAATTGAAATGATATTTCTCGGTTTTATTTTATGCAGACCTGACAAAGATCTCCAAGCCTACAAATGTCAAGCAAAATTTCCACCAACACTTTATCAGAGAAGTGAACCTATAAAATAAAAGCCTTTTCTAAAAAGATGACTTTTCTGGAGCAAACATTGCAAAGTGACATTAGAGCACAGGCAATTGAAATCTCGTTTATCTTCCTTTGGCTTAATCATCATTTGAAGGGTAAGGGTGCAGCTCTAGAGTCGTATGCCACATTTGTAATAAAAATAAGATATTACCAGTAATATACTAATAAAAACAAGTTCCTTTTCAAATTTTAAACATTCAGATTTATTTATAAATATACATGATTGTGATTTAATTTATCTACATTATAGGTTGGCGTGACGTTTTGGCTACTACCTTGCAGCCATCTTCAGACATCTGGTTTAAAGAAAAAATATGCACATTTTTCAAAAATGGAATATTACTGCAGTCAAAACATAAGCTCCTCTTCACATTGGATAACATACAGAATTACTTGAAGTTGCAATAAATTACAAATCAAACATCATAAATTATGAAGATTGTATCATTTGCATCACATTTATATAAGTTGACAGGAGCTTGACAAATGGTACAACCTTAATAATTAATGATATTTGATTTATAGTTTATTGTAACTTCAAGTAATTCTCTATGGTATCCAATATTGTGAAGTGGAGCTTATGTTTTGTCTCCAGTAATAATCCATTTTTGAAAAATGTGCATATTTTTTCTTTAAACTAGATGTCTGAAGATGGCTACAAGGTAGTAGTTGAAACGCCGACTTATAATGTAGATAAATTAAATCTAATTATGTTTATGTATAAATAAAACTGAACGTCTAAAATTTGAAGAGGAACTGTTTTTTTTTTAATAAGACCATAGACATTCATAAAGAGAAGAAGAAAGAAGTTTACTAATATGCTAGTCATATTGATTATGACATTTTGTTTGGGTTTTGTGTTACTGATGGAACAAATGGCACTGAACTATGAAGACATTTCTTTTTTTTTGTGTGATGGGGAATGTTGGATTGAAACCATTACCTTTTTATTTCTGTGAATGAATTTTAAATGGCTTAGGACTGTCTAGAGCCAAGTCCTTTATTTGTTCTTGATTTGAACATTATTTCATATCAAACATTTCTTCCTCATGGGTAGTGTAAGTTTAGATATCTCTCTACTGGGCATCATGTCTTAGAACCAAACTCATGAAGACATTTAAATCATTCTAGAAGTAATATGAATTCCAGCATTGTTGGTCTCAGTTATAAAATCTTAGTTGTGCACAGTATCGTACCTTGAAGTTTTGGAACTTTCTGTCTTCAAGTGATATTTTACGATTTGTCATACAATATATCATAGGTGATACAGGTTCCTCTGATTTTATCAAATTTCTTGTTCTGAAAAGCACCGAGAGGAAATATTACAATTACGTGCTGTTTCACTAAATTTTATTGATGTATATGTGCACAGCAAGTCAATCTTCTCTTTCTTTCCGTTGTCATAAGCCATGATCTCCCCATTCCTCTTTTTCAATATTCTATCAACTCACAATAACACAGACAGACAAACAAAAAACTTTTTATGTGTGTTCACCTAATTCTTAACATTTTAAGTGTGCTGATTCCAAAAATAACATTAAAAATGCCATATCACCCACCGTTTGTTCACCTTTTAACATTTTCTCTATTTATTGCTAAGCAAATGAGTCTCTAGAAACATATAAGATGAACAGAGTTAGAATCAACTAGAGATGCTATAGAATGGCAGACTTTCATGTACCAATTTTTTCTAATTTCCTTAATATGGTCTTGTTTTAAGGTCTTGCTTCATTCTCTGGCCAGCTGCCATCTATCGTCATGCAAAGTTTTGTTTTTTTTCTCAACTTTTTGCTTTCCTAGTAGTACACCCAAATTATTACTTCAAGAATATTAAAGAAGAGTCAAACTCGTCCTAAATGGAAATTTTCATTGAAAAATTCATAGCGGGTTATTAGAAAATGGTGATTAACCATTATTGTAAATGCGAAATTTGAAGCTCTTTTTCAGAAATCTATTGAGTTTTTGGAAAACTTCATTTGAAGCACTCCCACTCACAAATGTATTAATGCATACAAATCAATGGAAATATCATAATAACGGCATGAGAGGTATTTAAAAAAAATTACATTTGTGTAATTTTTGAAAAACAAAAGAATACACCAAAATATACTTCATATTAAACAGTGCAATTAGCACTATCCATTGCAAAAGTTTGAAGAAAATATTTGGAGCCATTATTGAGCGTTTCTGAAAATGCGGAATTTTGAGCTCATTTTTATAGAAAACCATTCAAGAAACTTTGTTTGACATTATTTAAAGCACATGTACTCATACATATAATAATGTGAAGAAATAGCCTTTAATGTAAATATTACCAATGAGAGAAAAGTAAAAAAAATTACATTTTGTAATTTTTGGAAAAAAAACAACAGAATAGAGCTATATGGCGTTTATGTCATCATGTAGGATTCGGTTGGCACTATCCCTAGTAAGAATTTAAAGAAAAAATTTGGAGCCATTTTTGAGAAAATATTGTTTTTGTTATTTTTTAAAATTGCAAATATTGCACGAAAACTACTAAAATTTCCAAAAACCATCTACAAAAATTCAAACTTTTGCAATTTTCAAAAATTCAGAGTAAACAGTGTAAATCTGACGTATGCCACCTTTATAAGTGTATTTTATTTTACTCTATTCTTTCAAGAAATTTAATGACAAAATTTGGAGGGGTATTTGAGAAAAGTTTGAAAATGTCCAAGGGGCTTCATGTAAAGTACCCCCAAACTTTAAAGAATGTTTTTCAAAATTTCAAAGCTTCAACTAAAGCCAGAAGGGCAGAGGTTTTTTAATTTAGAACAGATTGTATGTATGGTTTAGGCCTTAGTAGTGTTCACAGATGGACCGACAGATGTTTTGAAAAAAACACTTTTTCAGTATCTGGGGGACCTCGAAACTCTTATTACTGTTGAAATCTCAAAATCGATTTTCTGCAACATTACATAACTTTCTCTATACTACATATATTACTCCGTATGTAGGTATGTATACAATAAAGTAAAAAAGTATTAGGGCGACAAAGAGGGTAGTATGGCTTTGGTGAAATTTCTACATTGTGATCCCTTTCACTACCGCACATCAATAGGCGTGGGTCGTGGTTTCGCAGACAGAGTTGGAGGAGCAGTACCTGAAAATATATATCAGTGGACACAAAGAGCCTTTGTAGAATGTAATGTTAAGAATATAAAGCCATCTTGTAAGATTAAATAAAGTGCTGTAGGTATTTTAAAAGTCATTCCCTTTTCATTTTTATTGCATATTTAGTAAATTTTCCCGTATTTTACATGATCAAAATGTGACTTAACTGTGGGTGATGGAAATGAACAGAGTTCAGATGCAGATTAAGCACCCATAAAACTAAACAAATCAGCTTTAAATTTTTCAAAAAGTTTTTTGAAACCACTTTTTTGTTGGCCTGTGTAATATATGTGTGTGGCCTGTGTAATATAATATGATGACAAAAAATATTTTCATTATTGGCTGTTACAGATACTCTCATAATAAGTTTAATCTCAGATAAGTAAAGGATCTAATAATAACTGCAGTTGTGTAAACTCAATAATTGAACAAATTGTTGGAAAATTGTACGCTGTTTGCCATGTGCTAATATAAGTAACTTCGACAATTCATATAAACTTGACATGGCTATTTTAATCTCAGAAAATTAATTAATGTTTGTGACTTTGTAGTGTGTTTAAAATAAAACATGAGAATAAGAAACTAAAGCTTTCAAATTCATTGGCCATTTGCTGTATCTATTTAAGAACATGAAGGAACATTATGTCTTGTACTATTGCTGTCAAGAGCATGCTCATAATTTGAGGATTCGTTCACAAATAATATCTCAGCAAATTTTTTCTTAATGAAAAAATTAAAAAGAAAATCAATTATCAATGTTAATATACTTGGCATGTCAGGGTTGGATCCATGGGGGATGTGAGGATGTCCCCTCTCCCATGACCTCGAAGTGTTTCAATAGAAATAATGAAGTTTATATTATATAATGATTATTAGAGGGCAGATTTTGATGACCTAAAACATCACCAAAAATTATCAATAAAATGCTTTTAAAATGTTTTTAAAATGCTCTAAAAGCAAAGAAAAAGGACATAAAAAAATTTGACGAAAACAAGATCAGATGAACAACTCACTGTTGAGTGTGTTTCTGATGTATTAGAGGCTTCTTCCTTTCTTTCAAGTGAACTCGGCTTGCAAACTTTTGGTTTGGACTGGTCCAGGAAATCTTCGTCTTTAGTTATCGAGAAATCTGCTGAACCGACAAAGATGCTCAAGGCGTCACAGGAATCTTAGATTAGGCCTGCATACTCACTACTGCTGACATTACAATTTCTGAGCAAAGAAATTGAATAGGCTACTCAGGAATTCTGTGATGAACATTCGTTGCATCTCTTAAATATTATTTGCAGCAAGTACCATGAAAATCCATGAAAAATGCATTAAAAAACTCATATAAAAATGGGTCATTTCCTTTTGCCATAACATAAAAAAAAACGACATTTCATTAAAAATATGCTTCTAGTTATTGGAATGTTACAAGAGGCAATTGCAAATGTTGCTTTTTCTTTAAAACAGCTCTTACAAATATAGGTTTTATAAACATATATTGCTGCTTTCAGTACCTTCTAACTCTTTGACTTTTTGTTTCAGAGAATGACCAGACTAAGCTGAGAAGATACCAGTCTCCTTGCCCTAATTTATGTCCTGAGGATGTATAAACCATGATGGAATGTTTTAAGAATGTGTTTAAATACAATGTAGTTTACAACTTTAAAAAGCTCTCTGTTAATTAGAAGAGATAATGTGAGAAATTAGCTCTATACACAGTGATTTGAACACATTTCCAGAGCAAATTTTGTTTCCTTCATGTCTCACCTTTGTTTACTGCTTTGTAAATAAGACTTGGAATAAAGTTGTTTAGTATATAACTTGAGGAATACTTGGCATTATCCACGTATTTATTTATTTATTACAATCTATTACACAGCTTTGCCCCTCCCTTTGACTACTACAAACAAGGTGCATCTTTAAAATAAGTTGACTGATCACTGCTATCCCTAAAATGTTAGTTTCAAACACACATTAGCATTTAGAATAAAGAACACTATACATATAATAAGCACCATTCAAAATATTAATGTTTTTAACTTATTTCCTTTTCTGAATTGTTTTACAGTAATATTAAAAACTTTAATTTTATAATCTTTCAATTTATATATTACTCAAAACTTTTTTGATTTTCAACTTTTCTAGTTATATCAAGTATACCGAATAAATAAGTCTAGTCTCATGAAATAATTGTCAAATTAAAAGGCCATTACATTGGAAAATATTGTTTGCTTATTGGTGCAACCACAATATCTCACAATCTGAAAGGCAAAAGAAGAAACTGAAAATTCCAAATATTTCAACATATTAATTTTCTTACTGTTCAAAGGAATAATTACAGAAGTTTAAGTTGTAGAATGCTGAAATTGAATAACAACTGCTGTCTGCCATATATCATTAGTTAAATATATTTTAATTTAATGCATTGTAGAAAATTGCCATTCCTTTTTATATTTAAGTCTTCTGATAAAATACTGATTTAAATTGCAATTTATGCAGACCAATCAAAATCAACAAAAAGATAAGAATGGCAGAAAAATATTGGTATTCAAGTCATCTAGGAGGAATCTCAAAATTAAAACTGGACATATTTCTTTCATTGTACTTTTTATTCACAAAATAAAAGATGATACACAATCTTTTTATCTCCTTCAGTACCATTTCACTTCTTTCAAAATGAGTGAAAATGTCTAAGGAACTCTTGAATCAGTTTGTTTCACTTCTCACTATTTGTGCATACATTTTCTTTAAGCATCTTCAGCTCACATCCATTAAACAAATTGTAAGTAAACATTGAGTTAGACATTTTATTGACCTGAAAAATTTAACTGTCATACACGGGACACAAACACTCTTGTTTCACTACAAAATGTAATAATTACTGTCAAAATCTTTCATGAACATACAAGCCACAATGTATTGCACTACATGATAATGTTTTGTCAATTGCTTCATTTTTCATTGCATATTAAACAATTCTATCACGAAGTGGGTTTCATGAAAAATACATGTTGCACAAAACTTATATTGGGTGAATCAAGTAAACGCTATTACAAATTTGATGTGCAGTTAATATTCACTGTACAATGTTGAAGTAACCATTTCACTAGCACGACAAAATTATCATTTCATTAAAAAAAAAATTTTCATTTTTTTCTTAGAGAAACGTTATAAAACCCTTTTTTTCATCTTTTGGTAGCCAAATGTAGTACCTGTTGTACTATTTTAGCACTTAGTAGCAAAGCACTGTCAAACATATAGTACAGTGGACAATTCATAAAAAAGACTAACTTTGCCCTGACGTTCAAGAAATGATAAGAAGGAAAGAATCACAAATAGCTTTCTATTATGTGGTGCATGGTTGAAATAGGAACACTTCATCCAGACCTCTTGGCCATCTAAAGAGTTGATCTATTCAATCATCAATAGATATGTGAATCAGCCTGAGCGATGGAAAGATTCAATCATTTCCAGAAAAAAAGATCTCAAAGGTCTGAATTCAAATTCTTTGTCTACAAGGATGCACTCTTTTCTGCTCAAAGCCTAGAAAATACTTCTGAATTCAAAAGCATTTTAATTCCATAATTATAAGTATAAAAATGTAGATATGCTGAAGATTGTGCATTCAGCATCCTTAAATATATATGCATTAGTAAAGGTTATCAGGCAAATACTACATCTGAACCAAGGTGTAATTGTGTTTCCAAAATTATAAAATCCTTGAATGTTCTGAGCCAATTTTACAATGGTTCCAACTAACTACCATGCAATATGTTTATGGATATAACTTGCTGGCTGAAGCCATCGATATGTTGAGCAACAGGGAATCATTAATCAGCAATGTGTCATCATACCACGTTCAAGGATGAAAAATGTAAAGAAAATGATACATCAAGCACTCCCATAAATACTGCACACACACACACACACACACACATACATGCATACATACGTATATTTTTTTGTAGTATAATGCATCCAAATTAAAATTCACAGATCAATTCTTAAGGTCAAATAAAATTTCAGAAACCCACTTCTGTTTTAGAGAGAAATTACAAAGTATTTTAATCTTTTTGTCTAAAATATTTAAATAAAAAACACAAATCTCGACACAATCTTCATTTGTAAGGGAATTTTATGTGAAGACTGCTGATTATTTGATTAAGGTTTGTAGAAATTTATTGTTTAAAATGGTGCCCAAAAGCACCTGTGGCACAAAATGGGTTAAGTTCTGTTATGACAGGCTTGCGAGATTCACGGTTTGATGGCAATTTTTTTCAGTAATAATTAATAAATGATATATGCGACAAATGTGACAAAAGCTACATAATAATTTCATTACTTTTCATGCAATGGGTGAGATACTATAACACCTTGTACAATTACATCCATTTCAATTTATGAAACAATACATCTTTTTGCTTTTAATGGCACATGCATCCTTGTAAATATAAATCATTAAATGAAAAAAACAGGAAGTAAAGAGAAAACAGGTGGAAAAAAGTCTCAAATCTTATTTTTACTTGCCACATGAAATTACAGCTATAGTTTAAAGAAGACGACAAAATAATGGAACATGCACTCAATGTTGAAAATTGAACTATTTCGCTTCAGCCTGATGAAAGACTGAAAGAACCTCAAAATGGGTGCACAGACTTGAGACTTGATTTTCAAAATGCACAACCCTGTGCACAGGTGCACCCAATCGTCGTAAAAGATCACCGAAAGCTTTTTCTTCTTTACGTATCCAAGGACGTCGATCATCGTTTATTTGGTATGGTGTAACATGAATGTGAATGCCAATATCTAAAACGAAAATAAACATTTACTGAAAAATCGTACATAATAAGATAAAATACTAATGATTAGGGCCCGGATGTTTATGATATGTAATTTTTTTGTTGTGTTATTTCCATGCAAAATGGAATTAAAATTTGATTTCATCTACCATGACTAAAAACATGCACGCAATTTCACGTGTCACATACAGTCATACTTAGACTTTTTTAACCTTTTTGTCATTCTCAATTAACATTTCAATTATGGTCATTTTTTTCCATGAATTTCCATATTTTTTTTATCTTTTTTGATTCCATTTTCCCATACTTGCTTGCAGACATCTCAAAAAGATTTTTCACATCTCCTAATTGTTATCTGTAATTTCTTACAATAGTATTTAATTGTTGTCTGCTTTCCTATAAATATATATTTAAATGAATTAGGAGGGTAAGCTGCATAGAAAGAGAAAAAGAAAACATAGAAAGCACCACATGCGAAGGAAGCCTTAGTTCAGTTTTATCAGGTTTTGTGTTAAGGTCAACCGCGTCTTTAAATAATTTTAACAGGTTGTATTGTCTTCATGGGGTGCCAAAGGAGAAGGGGGTGAATAGTGAATATGCTAGATTTTAAAAGTATTTTTTCAATATAATGGTTATTTAAACAGCAGCAACATGTTGAAGGTTTCGAAAATGCAACCAAAATTTTTTTAGGTTGTATTTTCATGTTATGTAGATTTTTGCATATTTCAAACATTTTTATGTTGTAAACATCTGGGCCCAAAATAAGCTAAAAAAAGGCTAAAAATAAAATAAATACAATAATGGTGACTACATAATTCCCAGCATTCTGATGGTAATAAAGAGTTGTTTATATAGGAACATTTAGGCGCTTGAATGCTATGTTAGTTTATTTAAGAAAATTCCATTATAATGTCAAAGTTTCAACCTTTTCATTTAAAAATCATATTATACTAACCATGAAGGGACATGTATTTAGACAAAATACTTTTCAGGAGTTTTTAAAAATCCAATTTTCAAACAATAAAATTTAAATTTAAAAATATTTGGTGCAGACTCTTTCAAACAAATGCAGTTTCAAGTAATAGAGTACATTTTCCCCTGAACTCAACAGTTGGAATTACATTTTGTAAAGCAAGTATAACTGAGCTGTAGGGCTTTTCCTCAAATTGTTTCAATCTAAATTAAACTGTTTCAACTTCCATTATTTCCTGTCAAGTTCCCATAGATTTGATCAGTGATGACATCATACTTTGATTCCATAGTTATATTTTTGTGAATTTATAGGCATTTACACCCTTGCATATTTGTAATCCAAATTAAAAAAACGTTCCCTATTTATAACAATAGATATTCTTCCTTTTCCCAAACAGTGAACCCTGTACAGGTTTTCTGTGAAGCAGCTTCAAATTTATAACAGAATTTTGATTCAAAATGTATATATTGATGTGCATAAGAAACAATAAGCATTGGAAGTAAAGTAAATATAGATACCACAAACGATAAATTCATGAATGTAATATTCATTATTATCATATGTAATAAATAAAATGATCATCATTTTACCCTGTGTTTTCACATAAAATCACAAAAATATGCTTACTTAGGCGAGTGAGTGTTTCCAGCAGACTTCGAGATGTTATCCATGTATTCTTTCCACCAGCATGTCCTCCATCCAACCAATACATGTCTTGTATTTGATCCACTAAATTTGCCATTGATTCATCATCTGGAGTAAGTGTTTTTAAATAGTGAAATTCATAAATAAACTGATTCAAAACAACACAGCCTTTACTGAAACCAATAAGTATAAGTTTGGATTTCTCGAGACACAGGTCTTTCTGCCACCACATTCGTGTATCTTCTCCCGCATCTTGACTTGCCTAAGGAGAAAATTGACTTACATTAATCAATTAAATTTTCAAACACAATTTGTTAATCTCAAACTATTGCCAATATGAAGTAATAATAATTATTGAAATACAGAAATATATTAAATGCACAAAGTAGAGAAACATCAACCGAACGTAGCACTCAGGTCAGTGCTATTTACCAAATACACATACAGAATGCAAAATAAAACACTTTTAAACGTCATGGCATTTAAGTTCTCGTTAAATTTTATGGAATATTGAGGCACATTTTTCCCAAATAATAAATTTGTAGCTCCCAAAATACAGAAAATAAAAAACAATACCTGCCATCAACTTATAAAACAGTGGAGAGTAAAGATGTGAAAAAAGCTCATACTTCACAAAGAGATGAAGCATGGATTTTTTACCTAGGTAATTAAAATAAGAGAAGAATGAGTCTTTGAAGCATTCGATTGCTAGCTTATTAGCTTCAACAGTAATTGCCTATGATGTACCTGTGCGCATTAGCAAAAAAAAGGTTGTTATAAAAAAATTTACGTAGAGCTTTCTATTCTAGGGAAGGAGCTCAAAACACTAATAATTGGCGATGTGCATTATGGTAAATGAAGCATTGAGTAAGGTGCTACACTCAAGTGTCCCAATATTCCAACAGGTAACATGGGAGGTCAGTACAAAAAGCAATAAATTTATAAGAACATATGTCCAACTCGATGTTTCAGCGCACTTTGGTTTTTTCCTTCCTAAACTGAATCCCAACACCTGTTAATGCACCAAGTGCCAAACTAGTTGAAGTTAAAATGGTATCTTGTTACCTTACCTAAACCAAAACTTTTTTTGAAAAATGGCCCCACTGATTGATTTCAATGGTTTTCTGAGTGTATGTGAACAAGTTGCACTGCCTATTGCAACATGCCTTCACCTGCTTTAATAGTAGTTACAACTTCTGAAAAGCAAGCTGCAAGTTCTTCACCAATATTAGTCCCTGTACAGTATCTCTTCTTTCACGTGATCTAGAATGCCAAAGAATAGGATCAACATCATGAACCATTATGAAAAAGTACTAATGGTTCAGATGATCTGGCACATTCTTGGTGCATAAACTTATATCATACTAGAAGACAATGGCTTGTGCCCAGAAGGATTTCTTCCATGTGTGTGTTCAAATCTGGGAAATGCTCAAGGAGCAAATGAATATACGAAAACACGAAATCTGCTTTCTATGTAAAGTTTATGCTGAGCACACCCCTGAAGTGATTGGTGTACAGGTGCTGTCTATTGCCAATTAATGTTTGCTGAGGGGTTTGTCATTTTCAAATACAACAGAAAACAAAAACAAACAAACAGAATGTACTTTTTCTTTTGCAATTTTTAGAACATTGTCTTTAAGTTGTTAATTTTGCATTCTATTGGCACTTGACACTTGTTGTGTTTCACAAAGTCAGACAAATGGAAATATAACTTCCCCATCTAAGTTTGCCTTGTGGAATATTGAACTTTTGTCCAGGGACATCCTGAATAATTTTTAATACTGAATCAATAAAGCAAAATTTAAAAAATATTTTGTATAATCCCTTAAATATTTATAAACACTTTTCTTACTTGTTGGGACAACCTTTCACCTCTTCCAAACTACTTTGTGAAAAGTTAATTCTGTTCCAGGATAACTTCAACTAAGAAAACATCACACCAAATATTTTCAATTGTTGTCTATTGAATGACAAATAATACTTAAATAAAATGAAATTAATACAGTGGGCATGGAGACACATTCTAGCAGTGGGTGCGGCATAGAATCATCCAATTTTTCAGATGATTCACAATATACAGCAACTGAGTAAGAACTGCTAATAATTTCTAAATTGCTTATAACAAATTAAACAAAATTGTCAACAAAATGTACCAACTGAAAACTTTAAATCATACATGCATTCCCAACATATATTCTACAACATACGATTCTAGAGAGTACATAAACGATAAGCAAACCATAAATGATTTGTTTTTGAACCAACTAATAAAGTTTTGAAAGTTCAGAGTCGACACTGAAATGTTGAAAGCTATTTCATGAAAGAATTTTTCGACATTTTATGTAGAAAAAGGAAAATCATCTTTACCACAGCCATTTTAACCTGCCAAATATAAGGGCCTAAAAGTTCCCAGTTTACATTTTAAGTTCACAGACAAGGATTCTGTTCCCACTGATGCTCTCAATTTACAGTGCTGAACTAATGCTGTGATGGCAATTAGCAAGTTGTCAGAATTTAATGGATAATTCTCTAAGTCAATTCATGAAACCAATTAAAATCGTGATGGGAATATCCGCTGTTCACAAATAATATTTGAAATCACCGCTCTGCTTTACACATTTCAGAGATGGAAAAATGTATTGTGTATGCGTGGCCACAATAGTATGTGCATGAACAAGCATGCTCCCTCATACTCACTCTTGGTGCCACAGTCCTACTCAGAGAATGGTATGGTATATGCAGGCCAATACATCAGTCACAAATGTTCACAATTTAATTCTCTATGTTGATATATTTTAATACTCAAAATAAAATAATAAAAAAAGAAACTTTGAAAACAAAAATAAACATTTTTTCCCCCCCCCATGTTCAGACCTGTAATTCCTCTGGAATAGAGGACATGCTTCGAGCCAATTCAGATGTAGGCATTGCTTGCAGTCGTTGGGATACTCCTCTTAGTAACTGTTCCAAGTGCTGCAAAGCATGGTGCATTGGTGTGTGGTTTGGGGCCCCAGAATTATTGCAGGGGACAAAGTTGTCATAGCAGCTAAAAGTCTTCATTTCCATTCTGCAAATAATAAATTCAAGTGTATCATAAATGCAGAACTAGCAAACGTGTATTGATAAATGGCAAATATAAGTACTCTGTTAAAGAAAGGGTAGTCGTGCTTTCGTGATGTAAAACTGGAACAAGTGTGTAGATATCTCAGCATAACACTACAAAAAATATTACTGTTTAAAAATTCATCTATCTAATGGGAAATCTGAAAACTTCAGGTAACATATTAGAGATTGGTACAGATAGAGGAACTTCAGATGCCATTCTCAAGCCTGAACACAATTGGAAAGGAACTGGCCACAATAAACCTTGTGTAAGGGGCTTAGTATTAGGCTGTGTCAAAGACCACATCTGCAGCCAATGCGAAGTTGGCATACCAAAATGCTTGAAATGATTGAAGGCGTTATCATTGTCAACAATACTATTTATTTCAATAAGAGCAGCTTTCGATGCCTTAGCCATCATCAGTTTTCTGCTGTCTGGAAGTCACAAAAATGACTCGTTTTTCTGATTTCCAGGCAGCAGAAAACTGATGATGATGGCTAAGCTATTGAAAACTGCTCTTATTGAAATAAATAGTATTGTTGACAATGACAACGCCTTCAATCATTTCAATTATGTAAATGTCAACTATAACTCACCACTAAACCAATATACCAAAATGAACTTCAGATGAACAAATAGCCACTATTTCAAGCCACAAACATTGCAATACAAGTCAACAAAGAGAATAACATTTTAGGACATAAAGGTGCTTGAAAATGAATTAAAATTACTCAGTTAAGTTTTATTACTTATTTTAATTCAAAATTCAATTATTGTTATTGAAAATAATAAAATGCAGAAAATATTTGAAAAGTATTTTGGGGATGACAGTCACACTTAGGACAATTATATCTCACATGCAGCCTCTAATGCTGCATCCCACAAAGGGAAGATGTTTAGGGATAGCAGAGAAAAGGGTTAACTACAAGTACATATCCTCTCCCACCAGAAATGCCGGTGAGTACATCCTTTAGTTTTGCTCTAATTTCATTCTTTATCAAAGACACGTTCAGTACTGCCTTAAACCCAGGGGCAGATCCAGCCAATCACTGTGGGGGAGGGGGAGGGGGGGAGAGGAGGTTATCATAGATTTTTGGTACATAAAAAGGTAACAAATGTTTTCTCTACAATTTTGGGGGGAGGGGTATGACCCCTCTGAATCCGCCACTGCTTAAACCATTATAAAACATGAAACGATAATATGGTGAAACGAATAATGTCAGAAAGCAGGTGAAAAATGCGTTTACGAGTGAGTTAAGTATTCAAATGAAAGATAAAAAATTTGAGCATTTTTTGATAAAAAATTATTTATAAAATTGCCTTTATTTCATGCAAAATTACACCAAAACTAGTCATATTTTGGAAAAAATGTACATGAACTTTAAAAAAAAAATTTGTACATATTAAGGAAAAATCTCTAACACCAATATTGTAGTTTTGCAATTTTCGAAAACTGAGAGATATGGATATCTGACCTGCGGCATTTTTATAAGCATATTTATATGAGAAAAAAAATAAAAAATTTGGAATCTTCTTCAGAAAAATTTTGAAAATGCCCTTGTGGCTTCATGTGAAGTTTCAAGGAAAAATCGAAATATCCGTTTCAAATTTTCTTTCACCAAGGAGATCCGGTTTCGATTCCCGTCGAATCTCATGTGAAATTTGTCCCAACAAAACCAGTTTGGCTGCTTCACAAGGGCTAGTGCAACCCCTCTGAAGTGTCCTAAACCCTGCCTCTATCCTTATTCCTTTCCGATTCTGGCCGCTGGGTAGTGACGCAGGAGCGCGTGGTGGGAGGCGCGTTCGCGGAGATGCTACCTGGCGGTCCTCTTGACAACTGACTGCGACGAGGTGACGGTCATAATATTATATTAACGGAGGATTACTCCAAAAGCGCTGTAATTAATGGAGGATTACTCCGAAGTGCGCTTAACGTCCCCAAGGGACTTGGAAACGCGTTGCGTCAAAGTAGACGGGAAAAAAATCGCAGGGTCTCCAGTTCGGCCACATGAATTAAGGAATGTCAATTTTGGAGAAAATCGTCTGAACTGTTTAGATGCTAACCATGTTGACCACGGATAGGCGTTTTGAGGTAAACCAATTTTTCGGTACCAAGGACCCACAAAACTGATTTTCTGACTAAACTGCGATTTATTCAGAGCTGTCTCTGACAGGTCATCAGCTGTTAAGGTGTCATCCAACCAGCTTACACATCACTACAGTGACGTCACTATGGTGGCATTCAACCTTCCGATTGGATGACACCGTTACAGCTGATTTACGTCAGAGGCAGCTCTGAATAAATCCAAGTATACACACAAAATTGCTCACGGCTGAACGAACAATACATCGCACATAACTCCACGCAATTCGTCGCACAAAGATGAAGCAAATTCTTCACAGCAAATGCTGTCCCTGCGATGGTAAATTATCGGCTAGAATAATTACTTGAATCTCGGACAAGTAAATGAAATTTTCCAAGATAGTGTCATAGCGAAGGCGTGCCAAAATTTGAGGGAGAACTTTTTAACAATTGGGTACTTGACAACCATGACCAACCCAGGACATAGAGCAAACCCACACTTGCGAGAATGTCTTCCTTCGATTAAAAGTTTTGCTCAGCGTAGCGTAAAACGTGATTAACAATCACGTATCCAGTAGTGCGTGATATGTAATACACTGCAAAAGCGAAGCATTGCCGGTTCCACTAGTTTTGAATATAATAATGGGCCAATTAATCTACTCAAAACGCGTATGTTAACAGCACACAAACGCGATTGGATAAGATACTTTAACATGAAAAAAACCGCCGGAGACGCCATGCTGTTTGTATGTAGAACCAATGTGCTAGCTAAGTACGTATCGTTAAGCTAATACGCAATGTTCTCTCTTATCTTTAATTAAAAATGTAATTTGGGGGGGGGGGGGCGGTTGCTGTGGTGTAATGGGGTAGTGGATGGTGGCTGACGTAGTGGTAGTGGTTGATGTAGCGTGGTGGTGGGGGTGAGGTATTGGTAGTGATGGTGGGGTGGAGGGGTGGTGGGGGTGGCAGTGATAATGATAGTGGTGGTGGGTGATAATTATGATGATGGTACAGTAGAACAATGAGATGCAGCGAACCCAAGACAACCTGCCACTAAACAGCTTTGTGTTTAGCCCAACACACATCCAGAGGAAGATATCCAGGCACTCAAATAAACAAGCAGTCTCCAGATTATAACCAAGCGGCTTAAAGCCAAATTTACTAATATTTTTAATAAGTCTAAAATTGGGATAATTGAGGAGGCATATTACTAAGACACACATGTAATCAGTGGTCAGAAATACACATAGATGCCCATGGAAATCAACTTACCTCGATGGTCGAACAACTACAATGTGACTTTCTGGAAAGTATGTATGAAGAAGGGTTGCTGTATTTTCCAAGTTCCATTTAACATAGTTTTTATTGTCCCTGTGCGTCTCCATGTTCTCAGGAAAATCCTTAAAAAACGGATTCTATGTCACAAGAAATTCTATGTTCTCCGATTTACAATTGCAAATTACATTGCAATAAAGTTAAGAAAAAGTATCTTTTATAAGTTGGACATATCATTTGCAGTCATTCTCATTCTATTTTCACTTCTGTGCTAATACAATAAATTGTTTAAAGTAGAGGACAATATTTATGTTACACATAGTCATGATTGCATACACAATAATAACGAGAATTCAAATATAATTGTAACTAATACAATTGCACTAATTTTTAAATACTGAGAATAGCATGTTAAGTGTACCTACATGTGATATGGGAATTTTGTTACATCAAATTGATTATATACAAACATTTCAAAACTGAATTAGATCAAGGAAGTTAAACATTCCGTGCAATATTCTGTGCAAAGAGATTAATTCATAAACTTAATATGAACTATGCTGGGCATAATTTCAATATTCTTCCTGATGAAAAATATGATACACAAAAGCACAGAATTATGACAGATAACCCCTTTCCAAAACTAAATGTTACACCAATCAAAAATTCATTATTAAATTTATAGGAAAATTACATTTATAATTGCAATTATGTATGAAAACAAAGGTAAAGAAAACTATTAAAATATCAGGAGTTGGCAAGGTCTTTAACATATGAATGTAATACTTCATCTTCTTACTTGTACATCTCCTCCAAAGAAGACAACTGTAGAAACTTCATCTGATCTAATGAGTGGAAAACAATACACCACATCATTGATTCTTCGGTCGAAACCAGAGATGCTGCAGAGTCGAATGGAACAAATTGCAGCTGGATTTCCCAACATCTCGCCCTGCAGTAATGAAGACTTTAATTATTTAGTGACACATGAAATAACTTTTCCCTTCCAAATTCAACAATATAACAACAAATTCTCAGGTACAGCCTGAGAAAATAAAAGGTCATGTTCCCTCACATTTCATATGAATAGAACGAACACTTCTGTAAGTATAAAACCATTCATAGTTCAAAATATGAATGATTACAAGTATTGCCAAGTTTTTTAATTAAAAATATAAACTTATCCCGGAACAATATGATTAGTTATGGGTCAAGAACAGGGACTTGTTTCAAATTATTATTAATCGTTATTCAACGACTGACATGAACACGTCTATAAACTGAGAGGCAATAATTCAAGGATTGATAATACACGCTGTGAATGCGTGCAGGGTTCTTTAGAAGAGCTAGTAACTTTTTACCACCAATTTTTCATGAATTCGAACGAACTGAATTTCTATCTTAAGGATTTATGATGAAACGTACGACTACCAGCACATACAAAAATAGTAAAACTGACGCCTCGTCTTATCCGATTCTACGGAAATGGGAATAATAGCAATGACGGGAATCCGACGTGCGTGGATCTCTCTCTCAATGTCAGAGGCGGCATTACCATTAAGCCTGCTTCTGGAACACGCACTCGCGAAGACCGCAGTGGACACTAAACTGACGTTGCCCGCGAATGCACCGATTCGCGTAGCCAACATCAAATTATCACTCGACACCAGGTCATTAAACTTAACAGAAAGAGTCACGATTCGATTGCATATGAAATGTTGAAAGATCCTCAGGGCCAATAAAGTAATACTATAGACTTTTCGCATTTGGTTGTCGTAGTCGATTCGCAGCGACGAGACACGTACTGTAATCGGGTGGCGGCCCTGAGAGGAAGGAATCGTGTTTCCCATCTCTCCCACTGGGTGTCTGGGTAGAAGGCTCGGCTTAACTAGAAGCTCGGCTCAGAACATACGTAAATACCCCTCTTTTTGAAAACTTCAAAGGTGTTGACTAACTTGCGTGGAAATCGTCGACAGCATTCCTTCTTCACGTGGGTCATAGGTTCTCAAAGTGGGCGATATCGCCCCTCGTGAGTGCTGGAACAATCCAAGGGGCGCGATAGAAACCACGGGGTGTTAAAATTAAAAGAAGGAAGCGGAGAATAAGAAGAAAAGACAGAAAAGTTTTGAAAACAAAATCAATGAAATGTGAATACTTTTGGTGTAATGTAAAACTGAGATGTTGGCAGTTTTCCTAAAAATACACAAAATATTCTATTTACAAGTTGATTTTACAATAACTGCGCAAATGTTTACGCATTTTTTCTAATAATTAGCAAGTACCCTGTAGTAGGAACAAAAAGTTTCGTTAATTTGATTTCTAAGAAACGAAACAGGAATACTGACAGGTGGACGTTGTTAAGAAAAAAATCTATTTTTTCCTTAACAGAAGAACAATTTAAGCAACACATTACCTCAGTGAAAGTGTTCCATTATTCAACACCTATGTACATAGGAGGATACACCGAAAAAAACGTTTGAAAACAAGTTGATAATTGGTTTTGTTCGATTACTTTACAGATTACAAGGAATTTTCATAACTCATTTGCAATCGTGCATTATAGGTTATTGATTGATTAATTAATTGAATACTAGTGATTCCGGGCACGTCAACTTCTAAGGACATTAGTCCCGTAAGTATAGTGCGTGTTTTGCTCAGGAGGAGCCGGTGATCTTGCCCCGCTGGAAGACTAGATTCCGCGCCGACCTACCATCGGCTGGCGGGGTTTTCCCCAACCAGGTATTTCCCACCAGAGGGGCACCGCCCCAGCCGGGGCAAGCTCTAAGCTCCTTACCGGTTTCCCGGCATGTGTGGTAGTGCAGTGCATGTAAGTGTGTGTGTAGTAATAGGTGAGAATAGGACAAGGAATGGGAAGGAATGTTCGCGCGCGGTCCGTGGTCCATTTGGTAGGGTACTGCTCCGGCATTCGCCTGGTATTGATCGGAGAAACCACGGAAAACTACCGATCAGAGCAGCCGGCCGCTAGAATTCTCCTCCAAATAACGACAGAATTCGACCTAGCTATCTGGCTAGTATAGAAAATCCTGCCACCGTCGGGACTCGAACTCCAGGACCTCCCGGTCAGAGGCACTACAGAGACATCATTACTGATGCCCTGAGCCACATCTCCCGGTATTACGAGTATACGTTATTGTTACATCCATCCTTTCATTTCCATACTTCTGTTCAAGCTCCAGTAGTACTTCTATGAAATGGTCTTTACATTTTTATTTTTGAACGCTCAAATGGTCGAGGACGTTGCAAGCTGTTCTATGTTTTATAAATAACTGATTACGCGCGAGTGATTTGGAAATCGTTTCAGTACGAAGTAACTTCCTTTACGTACTAGCACGCCAATGCACAAGCAACGAAGTCTAGTGCTCACGTAAGAGGGCATACATACGTGTGCGCAGCCTAAAAGAAGATGGGAGAGCAAATATATTTCTAGGCCCCTCAGGGCCTCCTTTTCCATTAAATATATATTTTTTAATTTACATGTTACATTTTTCTAGAAAGTCAATAAAACATACATGGAGATTGAAACTAACTTTAATGATACAGTTAATTAATACTACTATTGATTTTGTTGAACCATTTACACGGCACGGTCGTGTAGTCTCCCGCCCCCTCTCGTGCCAACGCCTATGAGCTCATACAATAGAACTTGCTATTGTAATATTTACTACAGTTTCTTGCAAATATGACCCCACTTCCTCGTTCGATTCGAATGCTCTTGCCTTTTGAGTAGCTTCAAACCCATTTTCTTTCGTTACATCGAACATTAGCGTCTAATGTATCCTGGACAGAGGAGAGTCTGTGACAACGCTAGCAGACAATAGTAAAGGATCTGTGGCATCCCCTTACTAACCAGCTTCCTTAAAAAAGATGTAAGGGCACGCTTAGAAGGCAAAAGTCCCTCCCGGATAAAAAATAAGTTTCCCAATACTGTTCGGTAAGTATGAATACGTTGCTAGCGATTTTCGAATGCTAAACGCACTATTACGAACACTGTACGTTTAGTACCGAAGAATATCGTAAAAACATTGTATGCTGATATGGCACACCCATTAACCAAGTAAATGTAACGAACATCGAGAAGCATTACGTAGTACGGCCAATTTAGTCCTGAATGTTTTTGTCGAATTCTACCCCCAAAAATTCTGGCTCTGGCAGCACAGTAAAAGGGCATACAACATTCAAAATGTAGATTATGGTCGGTGTTTTTTTCTCGCTTACGCAAATACTCTTGCATTAATTACAGACGGTGAAAATTATAGCATATGGAAGTGGTAGGTCTTTTACAACGTCATCGGTCTGCTCTGATCGGAGCTCGGAAGACTGCTGACGCTAGAAACTGAATTGTCCTCTCGGGTTATTCGAACAACTCGAATTACACTTGCGTCGTCGCTGAGAGCTTTACGAAGAAATAGTTTGTGCACGCCATAGCGGACAGCACTATCCATCTTCTGCGCACGCGCAGATGCACTAAAAAGATGCGAAACTTGAATTGCGCATGCGCAGAAGATCGATAGTGCTTTAACGTAGGGTGTACAAACTCTCTTCTATCTGGACGGGCACGGCATGATATACTTAAGAGGAGGGAAGCAATCAGTTGATATTCCAACGTCCTGATTACCCCGTATTCGGGGCGAACCGCCAATAGAGGTGTGCGGAAGTGGTCAGCTCAGGGTCACATACAGACAACTTGGCGACATCTTCCTTCAAAAAGTTGTCAAGATGATTTGAATATGTTGTAGCCGTAAAAATGACGAAGTCGGTTGTTCTAGTGTTAAGTTAATTTATTACCGCCTTTTTATATATTGACAGTGCTTCAAACGAAACGCAGGAAAATAAAATTTAAGATAGTATGTTCGTTAGATCGACTTCGGTGAAGTACCCCCAAAAAATACACTTTAAATGAACGTAAAATCTTTGTTCTTCAAGACGATAAGAAACAATTTGTCCCTTAGTGGACTAATTTTTTAATAAAATAAGTTTAACAGGCTCTTATGGAAAAACGTTCGCAGGCACAGTTTTCTTTAAGTTATTGAATAAGTTATACGGTTAATGTACCTTTTTTTTTTATTCAATACTCAGTAAATTTTTTAAGGGATCAGATGGTATTAAATGGTATATAACATACCATACCGGGGATTCGGAGGAGTAATTTATAAAAAAAAATGCTGCAAAATTCATCGCAAACGGGAGTACTGCCTCGGCCTAAGAGTTACGCTGTACAAATCATAATACTGTGAGCACTGGTTCTCTTAGGGCACGAGAGAAAACCGCGACAAAAAATATGGATTATCAAAAAGGTTTCGAATAATTTCCGAAAGGTTTATTTGGTAACACCAGATCGACTAAATAAAACAGCTGTATCTTATCACCATTTATCGACGTTCGACAATTCGCTTCTCAAATATCGATACGACATTGTTGCGTAATTTCTATTAAGCTTTGCGGATTGCTCAAAAAGAAATATATCAATACATTGAGAATACACATAGAATAAAAAGTAAAAAAAAGCGAAAAAGTAAAATAGAATTAATATTGGCATTTCCAATAGTAAATAATTAAAATTAAATCGATTATTTTTCATATCATTCATTCAATATTTTTTTCCGTGGCCCCCGTCGTTGGTGTAAAACCTGATCTGGGCTGTCCGGGTGACGCCGCGTCGAAGGCTGGGGTGCCGGCACCCCAGCACCCCAGCCTTCGACGCGGCGTCACCCGGACAGCCCAGATCATGACTCTGGCCGCGGAAGCCTACGATATCGGTGTAAAACCTGTTTATATATCATTAATTTCAAGCAAAAATTACGCAACACCTACTCGTTATTTAAAAAAATGTCCGAGGGGCTGCATGTAAAGTACCCTCCAAAATAAAAATATCGGTTTCAAATTCCTGGGGTCGCGACATCAGTCAGAACGATTGTGGAATATCAATTTTGGATAAAATCGTTTGAACTGTTTATGCGCTAGCGTTGTGGACAGACGGATGGACAGACGTTTTGCCGTCAGTCGATTTTTCGGTATGAAGGACGCAGAAAACATGGATTCTGAAGACACCACGTGTTAGATGCTTTTTTTCTATTAGGAACTGGATTTGTTCACTTTTTCGTTACCAGGACCCGGCAATAAGAGATTTTGTATCGAAAATTCTAGGTTTTCTGGCGCACGATTACAATACTTTCTCTTCTTACGTTAGTAAATGCGAGAAAGTAAAACTGTTACTTAAGTCATTTCTTCTCCCATACCAGAGAGATCGTTTCAGCAAAATTATTTTCACACCCGAATACTCATACAGAATCCTTGGGTATTCAAATGAATAACAATGCTAACTGAAAAGTTTGTCAGTAAATAAATTCATTGTTTTTAATATATGATTTCGGTGAACCGTTCAAAATGAAACAAAAATCGCGTTTATGAGCTCACAAACTTTACAATTTGGAAACTAAATTTGCAAACCATAGCTGATATCCGAAACGCAACTTCGAAACGATATCTGAATAATAAACAGGATTTATTTAAAGAAAATAATAGATTTTTTTAAAACATCGTTTCACCTCTTGTCAGTATTTGTTTCTTACAAACCAAACGGACCATTTGTCTTGTAGCGTTGCCTCTACAAAATGTTCCAAACTTCCAGAAAACGTCCAACAATATTTGCAGCTACATATTTCACGATAATTTTAAGATTGTATGCTAAAATTATTTTTTTTAAATGAATTCCGAAAGGGGAGCAATCACTAAATCCGTAGATAAAACAAATAATTTTAAAAACTCTATAAAGCCCAGGCGTTTTTGAAACGAAATTAATTATAGCAAATGTAACAAGTCGAGGGATTTTCACTTAACAGGGTACAACGTCCCACCTTGCGGGGAGCCACTGTTGATATGATGCGACGGCAACAGCAAAGCAAAGCAAAGCAAAGCGAAGCGAAGCGAAGCAAAGCAATGCCCGCAGGCGAACGCACGCTCGCTCGCGAGGCCAGGCCAGGCCGGCCGGCGCGCGCCTTACCGTCACCGACGCGAGCACGCTCCTAGGCAGGTGTGTCAGGGACAGCGCCTGCACCACACATGGCATCCAAGCTCCCCAGCGGAGCATTCAGGCACGCATCGCCCAACTCCCGCAGGTCACCACATACGCCCACCGACCTGCGGACACAAACATCAACATGCATTTTTTGTAACTGCTCGCATTTTTCTTCAGCACATCGTACAGATAAGCAAGGATCACAAATTAAGTGAACATCCAGAACCGAAGGCCATCCAATATATCGCCTTATGAAAGCATTCGAAACCATGATATCGCTACCTCATGCATATCTGCATAAATATTCTTTCCTACTTTGCTAACGTTGAATGTACGATTTTCTTGAATACAGAGAACACTGTAACATTAACTTAAGTAAATAAAGTCTTACCTCTCCCAACATGTCGCCTTTCAACAACGAACATCTCAAATATCCATCGCTGCATTGTATGGCAACAATACAGCGTACAGCGGTATATTAAATTAACGTAATATAAGTTCATACAAAATTATTATAAAAGTTCGTGAAAATTGCATTGCAATAACTTCAACCGTTCAAAAACTGCAGGAGGTGCTTAAGCTACGTGACTCACTCTGAATATAGGGACAAGATTTATCCACTTTTTCATTACCAGGGCCCTGCAATAAGAGTTTTTGTGTAGAAAATTGCGCGAAAACTACAAAACGTTCCCCCCAAAAATATACACGACCTTATTGAAATAACTAAATATGGAAAACAACTTTAATTTGCAAGAAAAAGCTCTATCTACAATTTTATAGTTGTAGGAAGACACCGAAAAAATTCCAACTTTTTACAATTTTTGCAAATTCAGAGTTAACAGTGAAAATCGGCGTCACATTTGTCACATATAAGTGTATTTTACTCTATACTTACAAGAAATTTAAAGAAAAAATTAGGAGCCGTTTTTGAGTTTTATTTATTTGCTTTCATGCGCACAGCCTCTTTTACAATGGGTTTCAATACACTTGATACAGAATTACAGAATTGAGTTTAGGCTTAGGGTGGGTCGAAAAAGTGTCTGGGAAGTTTCCTGCTCTATTTGGGGTTTGTTTTCTTAATTGGAAGTGGAGGGCTTGTGGGATTGAAGGGATTTTGTGGTAAAACTTGAGGGCGCTTTGCTTGATGGTGGTAATGGAGAGTATGCCGAGCTCGAGATGAAGTAGTTCATTGGGTATGAACCAGGCTGCTTTGGTTATGGTCCTTAGGAAACGATTATGAAAGATCCGGAGCTTATGCATATGAGATGTGGCTGCTCAGCCCCAAATTGGGCATGTGTATGTTAGAATAGGTATGATCATAGCTTAGTAAAGATGGGTACCGGTTTGAATTTAGAGGGGAAAAGATAGTCATAATATTGGGAAAAGCTGGTGAGTTCTTTGTGTGGCTAGAGCAAGTCTACGGTGGATGTGGGGTTTCCAGGTTAGGCGACGGTCAAAGAGGACTCCGAGGTATTTGACTGGCGTGTTGGAAGGTAACAAAGGGATTGGTGTGGACTTATATGCTACTGGTGGAGGTAAGGGTGGTCTGCGTAGAGAAGAGTTTGGCTTGAAATTTAGTTGTGTTGAATTTGATGCGCCATTTGCTGGCCGAATCAGAGATTTGATCCAGGTGGTTTTGAATATCAAGGGTTGCGTCATCTAGTACTTGGTTTGTTGGGTACACGACTTGGTCATCGGCAAAGAGAGCGAGGGAAGTGTGAGGGGTGGTCGGTGAGTCATAAGTAAAAATATTGAAGAGAGTTGGAGCTACGAGAGAGCCCTAAGGTACGCCTGCTAGGATAGGAGCAGGGACAGAAATCGCTTCGGTTAGTCGTATGGAGAAGGACCTATTCGCGAGGAAGCTTTTAATAAGGAGTATAAGGTACTGTGGGATTCCAAGTTTTAGTAGTTTGAATAATAAGCCGGGGTGCCATACCGAGTCGAAGGCTTTTTCGATGTCGAGAAAGACGGCTATTGTATGGGAAAACTGATGGAAACCTTCGAGAATGTCTTCGGTAAGTTTAAGGATCGGATGGTTTGTTGAAACAAGCGATTGGAAGCCGAATTGATGGTTAGGAATGGCTGACGTTTCGATGAGGTAAGCTTTTAGGCGAGAGAGAATGCATTTTTCAAAGATTTTACTGATGGAAGGAAGGAGGCTTATGGGTCTGTAGCTGGATGGAGAAGATGGGTCTTTGCCGGGCTTAAGAATGGGTATAACATGTGCATATTTCCAGGCTGTAAGGAAGTAGTAAATTCTTAAAGAGGAGTTGAAGACGTGGGTAATAGGTATAATGGCTTCGAATGGAAGTTGTTTTAGAATAAATGTATTGATTTTATCTGGACCAAAGGATTTTTTGGGAGCGTTTTTAGCCAGGATAGAAGCTACCTCTAATGGCAAGATGAATTTAATGGGATGATGAGGTACGGTGATTTGCGGGTTGTTTACTTTATGCTCTGTTGATTGATTGAATTCTGAATTTGTGGGAGGATGTGGAATAAAGGCAGATGCAAAATAGTCTGCTAGTGTCGGATTTATCTGTAGGGGATGAGGCGAGAGTGAAAGG
This sequence comes from Teleogryllus occipitalis, assembly GCA_011170035.1. NCBI lineage: Eukaryota > Metazoa > Arthropoda > Insecta > Orthoptera > Gryllidae > Teleogryllus > Teleogryllus occipitalis. The sequence goes on from BLKR01001426.1 coordinate 160,749, forward strand.
TGTTTGGAGGGAGGGGATGAGGTTGTGTTTTCTAAGTAAACGTCGTGTGAGATTCAAAAGTGAGTGGTCGTTTGGATGTGCGGTTCGGGTTTGTTTGTGGAAATATTGAGCTTGGACTAGGAGAAGGGGTCTTCGTACTACTTTAATTTGGCAGTTTAAGTACGATTTCAGAAAATAAGTTCGATGGCGATAATGATTTCGAATGGTTCTCTTGTGGTACTTGAGTTTTAGGAGTATTGAGAGAAAATTTTGAAAATGTTCTTGTGTTTCGTGTAAAGTACCTACCCCCAAAATTAATCAATGTTTTTCAAAATCATAGAGCTTCGATTCAGTACAGATCGACAGGAGTTTATTCAGTTTGGAAAAAGTCCTACGCATAATTTAGGGGCTAGTGTTGTTCACATACACACGGACCGACGTTTTGCCGTCAATCGATTTTCCGGTATCAAGGACCCACAAAACATGGATTCTGGCGACACCACGTGTTAGTGGATTTTTTTCTTAATTTAGCAACTGGATTTATCCACTTTTTCGTTATCTGGAACCGGCCATGAATTTTTATCTGCCGAAAATTCGCCGTTTTTTCGCGCAGCATTACACAGCTTTCACTACACTACGTATATTACTCAGTATATACGTACGTATACGAGAAGAAATAAAAATAGAGTAAAATACACTTATAAAGGTGGGATATGTCCGATTTTCAGGGTTTTCGGTCGTACCAACTGTGGGCATGAACTAAACGCGCCAAAGCGTGCAATGAGAAATGCTACGATTGCGTTTAAAGTACGAGGTGGTTGTTGCACGGTACGAAGCATTGTAAATTGGTACCTGCCGTTCCGAGTCGAACCTAAGTGCCTCAACGGGTCGTGCTATTAAGCGCTGGACGAAGACTAGGGAGCTCGTGTATCAAGAAAACTTGCGCGAGCAATACAAAGTTCTGGTGACATTCAGGTGTGGCGAAATTGGAAAACTACAAAAAACAAACAAAAAAACTTTATATGGATATCTTCGGCCAAAACTGTAAAGAAGTTAATGCTAATATGTGAAATACGCTAGTGTGTTCTTTCACCGTACATTACTTATCATGTATGAGAGAAACCTCCATTGCATTGCAGTTGAAGAAGGATATTTTACTCAGAAGGATTGTTGTGTCTTACATTTGCAAATGCGTTTGTTTTTCTCTAAATTGAACATTGCGTCTCAATATAGTGCATTTTGGAACTGTAATATTTACAACCAAAAAGGAAGCGTTCAATTCCGTACAACCACACTAAAGAGTATAAATTAAACTGTAAATTTAAGGTCCTCTGGCTCAACTGAGGTGATTGAAGAATAATGAGCGGTGACGGTGGCACTGAACGCGTATTCTTTTATGGACTTTGTTCTTTACATGTGTGTGCATATAACTTTTTTTTGGAACTAGATTAAACGTAGTTTAATTAGAATTCAGAATGGGCCCGTTCTCGTGTGCTTTTTTTACATACTAACAATGAGTCATTTATTGCCAACTTTATATTTTTCAAAAGGTCCTAGAAACGGAATTCATGAAACATAATCGAACCGTGAAGATAGAACGGTTTAATATCTCGCTTTTAATATTTTTATTGTTCTTAAATAGTTGGAATAAGTGACGCAGAATTATAAATAAATTGCTGGCGAAAAGCTCATTTCGTTTAATCTTGCCTAAAATTTAAAAAAAATATATATTGCTCTCGCGCACAAACGGCCACTCTTCGTATAAGATATAGCTGTACAAGAGCGTAGAAGAAGGCCGTTTCATCAGCTGATTGACTTCGCCAATCAACAGCCTTCAAAATTATTCTACCATATGCTATATTGCACCTCATTTTATTTTCGGTTTGATTGCCCAATTCATACCTTACCTATTTGACCCATGGTATTGATCTGACTGCAGTATCGCAAGTGGTGAAATATTTTATCTTTCGAGGGCATTTACAGATACTCCGATTTTTTTTCTTGCGATGTGTAATAAGTAGGGCTGACAAAATGATAGCAACGGAATTCAGGACATCCGAAATAAATTTCAGAGCAAATTGTTTATTTTTATACGACTAAATAGTATACATCAAGTAAATTGTAAGTATAACAAGGAAATAGTATCTGCAGTAAACAACTAAACAGATGATAAATTACATTAGGCACTTTCACGAATATCAGGATGACCACTCATTTTCTAGGACAAATTTCCCAGATCTTTTAAGGTTTCCAGGCCATTTTCTTATTTTCTCATGACAAAAGTTTTGAAGCATTTCAAAGTATTTATATAAAATATTAAATAAAGCATAGTCGATATTGGTCGACTGTGGTCGATATTAAAACTGTTATTGACAGCCCTTTCCTTCTCTGCATTCCATATTCTCTTGCAATAACACATTGTGGTAGAAACAGATGCCCTACGATTCAAAACACACAGAACTTTTATATATTTTTCAGCTCTCAGATTGTACCTTCAATCTGACAGCTGAAAATAACAATATTTGCTTAACAAAGAAATTAGCCACTTGCGTGATATAGTTCACAAGAAATTCCTAAACGCAATTTTTTTGTAGAACTGTGTGGAATTATAACAGATTATAAAAATTCCGAACATTTGGCAGAACAAAAAAAAACTGGCGGGACAGCGGGACACATGTCGATATTAAGGAAATGTCCCGCATTTTCAGGATGTATGGCGACCCTAGTAACAAGCCACACGAGAGTGCCCATGTTCTTTTCAGTACCAACGTCAGTTCTATAACTCCGATTTACAGAAAACAGACTATAAAAGGCGTTACAATTTTACAAGTGAGTCATTTCAGGAAACGAGCAGGGGAAGGATAGGGAATATCTTACCCACAAACAAGGCCGAGAAAACGAACCATCGTAATGAATAAAAAAGGTATACATTTATTGAGCCCTTAATATTTACAAAATATTACACAATAAATAACGTGTATTATGAAGGCTGCATAGGAATGGAGTTGGCTTAACTCGTTCTCCAGACACCTTCTCCTTGTCAAAAATATCGCGAACTTTAATATAAATCGTGATCATAAACGATATGCTTTGAAAATGCGTGTCCTATTTGTTCATTTAACGTGGTTTTAGTATAATATCTTGATTTTCACTAACTCATTAATTGCCATAATAGGAAATTTTATAGATTTTTGTACATGGTTCGTGAATGACTCTCTTCAGGTAATATGAACATACATAATTTCCAAGTAAAAGTTAATTTAAAAATCTGGACTTTCACACGAAATTTACTGCCTTTATTGAATTTTAGTAAATGAAACTGGGCACTAATTATTGCACCCAACAAATTTGACCTTGTAAATTGACGGCTCCCGCCAGGGGACAGGAATCACAGTGCGTCTTAGTTGCGACGTGTAATTAATTATAATATGCTCTCTTAAAAGTAATGAACGTGCCAACTTGCATTGGAAAAGTTTTTTTTCCGATCTCGGGGATTGCAATGATACACACAACTACGTCTCTTGATATTAACTTCATTGGATTCATTAAAGATAACTAGGGAATGACGTTACGAAATTCGAAAAGATGTTTTAAATTTAAGCTATTGCTGTGGGAGGTTTGTATAAAATCCATCCAGATTACAATTAAAAAAAACATTCCTTGAATCTACATTGCTCAAAATACTTTCATTCAAATAATCTTATCATGCACTTCCGTCTGATTATAGTCCACAGGAAGCAGTACAAATTCCCGTTGTGCAGAGAGATTCACGATATCGCAAGTGCGCAGCGTAGCCAAATTGCAATTTCGGCGCAAGCAAACTGACGCCCTCCGCGCGCCGAAGAGAAGGCGCGAGGCGCGGGCGGGCTCCGTGTAACTCGAGGCGTCGAATGGCGCAGCGCAACTCACCATATGAATGCTGCCCGGAACGCCCTCTTCGAGTGGCGCCGTGTGCCCCGGGGATTGATCAATATCTATATCTGAAGCCAGCCGCCCCGTTGAGATGGTGACACCCGGGCAAGGCACATTCGGCGGACTCCCGCTACGACGGCTCGCTTCGCGAATTGTTCCTCCAATCGACCGTTTTAGAAATGTCACGGCTGTCATTCGTACATTATTTTCGTTGAATTTAATCTCTATTAGGAATCATCCTTAAGTATGATTTATTTTGAAAAATTAAAACAATCCACAAATGATATCACCCCCTCTGACTGTGACATCCGGGGCAGTCCTTCCTCCTCCTAGCGACGTAACTGACAGTGCAAAATTTAAGAAGTGCCAATTTGTGGAAGGAGGTCATGCAAGGGCATATTATGTCTTAGTGTAAAATGTATTTTTTTAAATATCTCTCACGCCGTTAATATGCACATTTCCATTGATTTGTTACATTATTACATTCGTGAGTGAACGTGCTTGAGATGACTTCAAAAGAAGTTTTTCGAAAACTCATTAGATTCCTGTGAAAAATAGTTTCAAATTTCGGGAACGCTTAACGTCATTTTCGTAAAAACGGCTCCAAATTTTTCAATGAAAACTGCTATTTAGGACGAGGTTTTAGCCTTCTTTAAGACACGAGAAAGTCTGACCCATTGTGTAGCACCTCTAGTTTTCTTTATCAAATAATATTATACTTGCATGTATTCGTATTTCACAAAAATTGAATTTGTAAGAAAAATTTGTCATTGTAGTGATCAAGTATGGAGCTTTTTACTGAACAGTTAAATTTCTTTTTGCAAAATTACATTCTCTCCTACATTTTGTCGCAGGTTTGAAGAGAGCAGTGATTCAATTCTAAGGCGATTTCCACCCCCAGCTTTTTTTTTTTGCTCCGCCTTCAGTATGATCGCTGCTATTATATCGAAATGCAGTTATTATTTTCCCCGAGAAACATTAAACGTCATGTCAAGACTCGCTTCATGATCAGGAGGAAGGGTCAATGCGTTTATTGGAGTTCACGATGAGCAATCCCCTCCAATTACGAAACTCTGAATTCATTGCCATAATATCAGCATTCCAAGCTGTTTGGCCGAGTGGGTTGCATTAAGATACAGCCCATTTGCTCTGAGAACTCAAAAGACTTTATTGTTCGATTAGATTAAGAACATAATTGAAGTTAGTAAAACGCCGAGGCACTTTTAGGAAATCACGACTGTGTTGAACTTCCATTTGCCTGTGTTGAAACCTCAATATTCAACTGCACCATAAATAATTTTAAACCAAATAGTCTAGTAAACGGATGCTCAAAAAGGGTCGATTAAGATGAACAAATTCGCAAAGATTTTTTTCTCAGCAGTTGATCTACATTATTCTGTTCTATATTATTTTTTGGGGGCGTTAAATTTGAATCTGATGTTTGACGAGAAAAAATTTTATATTTTCAATAAGTTATTGAAACATACAGTTGTAGCGAAATACGTAAGTTTCTTAAAAACATGGCTCACTTTCCTTCTAGAGAACTCAGGACCATGTACATTCGTGCATTTGACGAGGGGAGCGTAGCGTTTCAGTCCAGTCAAATGGTACCCAGACCAGGAAAAATGGGACAGGACACTCCACTGATCGTCTCAATTTTGGTGAAAATCCTGTTTATGGTTTAGTCGCTAGCGTTGTTCATGGACGGACGGGCGGCCGGACCGACTGATGGACTGGCATTTTGCCGTAATCCAAGTTTTCTGCATCAAAGACCCACAAAATATGGATTGTGACTACACAACGTACTAAACGAAGTTATTTACTACATATAGGAGCACGAATTATCCACTTTTCGGTATCACGGTCCCATAGTACGATATTTTATACAAAAAAATAGCTTTTTTCGCTGCAGCATTACAATACTTCTCTTTACTACCTAAGTATTATGCGAGAATGTCCAAATTGCGAAGGGAACTCAATTAAAATGTGAGAAATTAAACCCGTGTTAACTAGTATATTCTTCCTCTCTCTCAGATTCTGGAATTAACGCCGTTTCCCCGCAGACAGTTAAAATGTTTACGAAGAGAAGATTCGTTGGTACTTAGTTATCTCTCCTAGAGAGACAGCAAGGCGAAGACTTCGCCGGCTATCGCATGCCTTACGGTAACGCAAAGACGATTGTGCGCTACAGTGAAAGGTCTGTTCTCCGTATATCGCAGATATACGAAATGGATCGCCGCAGAAAAAAAAAAAAAAATCCGTTCCATATATGGCAGTGAGCGATGCGAAGGCATGTAAGAATTATCTCTTCCCACCCGGAACCATGAGATACGGAAGCCCAAGATTTTATGGAGTTCTTGATCCACGCGACTTTTAAATAGGGGATCTGTCACTCTGTTTGCCAAGTATTGAGAATAGAACGTTCGAGGCAAACCTTCGTTACATACGCAGGCAACTTAAGGATGTCTATCTCTGGTTTCTCCGATGTCAACTTATCAAAATAGAAGTATGATTCCACTATAACCCTACTAAAATATAGGAGAACACTGTTACAACATCAATTCAGCTAGGGTGCAGGATGACGAAGTTACAATGTACAGAAATATCAAACACTTCCGAACAATTCTGACAAAAATACCACCGGAACGTAAAAAAAAATACCTCAGTCAAATTACAACGATTTAAAATTATCAAACAATAATCCGCAATAAAGTTACATCACCACCTATGAATCCACAATAACATGAAACGGAAAATCGAATAATTGGATGTTAAATTGCGCTACAGTGAAAGGTCGGTTAAATTACGCAAACAGGTTAAATTGCGCTGTATTGCATCATTTTTCTTCCTCTAATAGATCCTGAAACTCACTAGTGACATGAAAAAGATGTGTCGGATTGGAGAACGGTAATATTTAATAACTAGTTATAAAAAAATGTACAGTACCGTCAGCGTATAAACGACTCTGACAGTTCGATACGCTGTTGCCACACATTACTACGCTCATGGTATCACCTACATGAAAGTTGAATTAAATCTCAAAACATTTACACTTTTGATAGGCGACGATACGTCTTGATATCTTGTTCTTAACCTTCGCCACAGCCGCACCTTATCGCCTCCGCGACTTCGTGAGAGTCAGACGAGCGGCAACGTTGAACGCTGGCTGTGGGAAAGTAAACAAACCCTCGCAAGCTCATTGCTTCAGAGCAGGTCACATGACGTAATATATGACGAGGCGAGAGAAGTGTCAGTCGCTTATAGCTGCCGGTACTGTAGTTATATTGATTGCGCCTCGCCATGGATAGGCAACCCGCCGCACAAAACTGATGCCTGTCGCGTCCTTAAGCAAGTGTGGCCAATTTTACTATTAAGAGCAACTCTCGACGCGAAGTTAAGATATACTTAGAGGTGTGCGTAATTGCGGTGTGCTCGAGTACAGACTAGGGCAGCCAGTGGACCCGCGCAGAGGGCAACTGAAAGAGACGTCGCCGCTCCAACGAGCACGGGGGAATAGAGTCTCCGTCGGGTAGTGCAAGCATTTTTATTTTCTCGTATACGTACGGAGTAATGTACGACTATCGAGAAAGTTATGAAATGCTGCGCGAAAAAAACGGATTTTCGGCGGAAAAAATTCATTGCCGGGCCCTAAAACGAAAAAGGGGATAAATCCAGTTGCTAAATTAAGAAAAAAAATCTTCTAACACGTGTTGTAGCCAGAATCCCTGTTGTGTGTGTCCTTGATACCGAATAACTAATTTAAAGCAAAACGTCCGTCCGTCCGTGAACATTATTAGCACCTAAACCATTCGTATGCTCTTTTCCAAATTGAAGAAACTCTTGTCCATCTGTCTCTAGTTGAAGCGTTGAGATTTTGAAAAACATTCTTTAAAATTTGGGGGTACTGTACATGAAGACATTTTAAAAATTACCTCAAAAATAAACTTCTAAAAAAAATCCTACAACTATAAAATTGAAGACAGACTTTTTCTTCGAATGAAATTTATTGCCCATAAATAGTTCTTTCGTAAAAAAGTATTATTAATAAATTAGTGTATGTTTTAATAGTTTTAAGCATTTTAGAAGGCATTATGTGTAGTTATTTGGAGGATATCACTGGATAATAAAGTATACACTGGTAATTTTTCCTTTGGCTAACTTTAAAGCTTGTTTCTGAAAAACGACATATCTTAGACGAGTGTTCCTTCTCACAATCTACTCAAGCAATGACTATGCAATTTCGTTAAAATATAGGCAGTCAAGGTACTGTACTAGATTTATCAATTTAACTATAAAATCTCAAAGTTATACTAAGATACAATAAAACTTTTGGATCAAATTTTGGACATTTATTATTTTTTTCATAAAATTATTATTAAAACACAAATGTTATAAATCTACTGAAGCATGTATGGAAAGTGTTATTTTATTTTAATACCAAAATTCAAAATAGTATTTTGAATAATTCCTGAGAAAAAATAACATGAAGATGGTCAATTTAACATGGGCAACATAGGACATGTTGCCTCCCAGCGCGAAACACTGAAGTGAGTTCGATAGCTTTTGCAGTCAAGACTGCAGATGTGTATTACTGCTGCATTTTTGTGAATGTACATTTATATCAAAGTTATTTTGTTTCAAGAGCATTTTGAATTTTGTTTTCTGATTTACTGTTTTGATGCATTGATGTACTAAGTAGAAAATGGGTAAAATAGTAAAAAATGCATCGCTTCCCCTCTCAGTACCAAATTCTCGGCAGCAAAGGCTTCTAAAAGGAAATTCTGGAAGAGTGGTAAAATTGGATACATAATTTTAAATCTCAACATAAAAATATATATTTTCACTATATTACTTTTAAATCATTAATAAATGATACATTATTATATTGCTCAGTTCATGAACTCTTTTTATTGCAGGTATAAAACTGAAGTTCAATTAAAAAAATAAAGGATATTGAATCTCTCCAAAACTATTACGAACGATATCTCTGCAGCATACTACTTTCCTCAATATTCAGTATTTTTTAGCGATAACTGCATTTCTAAATCTTGAAGCATATAAAAGTTACAAGGGTGGTCCATACTTGATCGGACATCCGGTGTATGTGTGTGTGTGTGTATGAGATGAGACAATGTGAGAGATGTGTATGCCAACGTTATAATTATTTGATAATCTAAATATAAACAGAACAGTGGTTGATGGTCAGCTCTAGTCTAATGCGAAGTTTGAGAATGTGGTATGATGGGAATTTGGCGCTCACTCGGTCTCCACAGGTCGGAACTACTTCCATTTAGAACAAAATGTGCAAAAACTTTTTATTCTTCACACGCTAATGGCCTAGTGGTTGCCTAAAAACGGTACTTCCTTATGCAAGGAGTATTATAGTTTGAAAAATTTATCTCTACAATCGACCCTTCGCTGTGCAGTAACATTGCTCCCGCGGCACAGGCCCACAAGCGCAATTCTTCTCCGTCGCATCTTATGTACAAGGTGTGTCCGGTAAGTTAATGCAATATTTTTTGTGCGGGTACTTAAAATAGGCGAAGAGTGTTCCTATCGGTAGGGTTATGTGCGGGGACTCTCAGCTTCAAAACGATGCTTTTGGCAGTTTGCTCCGAGCATTTGGAGTGCCAGGATTGCTGACTCCGCGTACCCCTGTTTAGTGCTTGTGTCACGAAACGCGATGGAATTGTCACTCGAACAACGTTATACGGTAAACGTTTGTTCGAAATTCGACAAATCTCTTGTGAAGAGCCATGTATTGATTGTTGAAGCTTATAGGGTCAATGCTCTATCATATTCGCAAGTTTCGAGGTGGTTGGAAGCGTTTAAAGAAGACTGGGAAGAGGTGATGGACGAACCCCGCGCTGGACGGCCTTCAACCAGCACAACCGATGACAATGTGGCCCGTGTGAGGGATCTGCTAATTCTGATCGTCGATTGAGTGTCCGGATGATTGCAGAAAATCTCAACATTCCCAAAACAGTAGTACACAAAATGGTGACCGATAAATTGGACATGATTAAGGAGTGTGCCAAGCTTGTTCCCAAGCTGCTGACGGACGATCAGAAGAATCACCATCGCGTTCGTATCAGATGAAGCACAACTTGACAACACTGCCCCAACCTCCCTACAGTCCGAACATGGCTCCGGCCGACTTCTTTCTCTTTCTGAGGATCAAGACCGCCCTGAAAGGAATCTGTTTGGATCGATTGATGCCATCCAAGATAGCTTGACGAGGGCCCTTGCAGAGGTCCCCGTTGAAGTCTTCAAGGACGCGTACCGTGGTTGACAAAGTAGCTGGAAAACGAGTGTGGATGCCCAAGGGAACCACTTCGAACAGTATTAAACATTTGTAACAATATATTTAATCAATATATTGGTTTTAAAAAAATTGCATTACTTTCCAGGCACACCTTGTACCTCACACAAGGTCCCGATGACACCCCACATGATTAAGCCATAGTCAGTTTCCGAGAGTAGACAATGGAGCAGGTTTGCGTCTTGACACGCTCCTCACTTGGATCAATGGCCAGAGATGGCTTACCATTGCCTTCCACTGGGTGGATGATAGTAGGAATAATCATGATGGAAAATGGGAGTTGAGAGATGAATGGTTAAAAACGGATGGAGGTATGGTTAAGAAGTGGTTGGTCATGGTTCGAGAATTCAGTCCCGCCACTTCCACAAGGTGAAAACAGCCACACCTTACGAGGTATTCTAACCCGCAAACTTTGGCTCCACGCCATTAGGAGCGACGAGGCGGCCGCGGGAGGCACCGAGGCAGTCGTACCCTCCAGACACCCCCGAATCGCATTCTGACCCCACTCTCTGCAGCAACACTGCCAGAATCCATATTCTAGAGCGATGAAAGAGTCATCAGCCCCAGATTGCAGCCTATCGTGTGGAAACTAGTGCGACTTATTTCTGTATTTGAAGCATTAGTCTAAGAGCCCGCAAGAAACCCGCACACAGAAGAGGGAATCCATGAAAAATTTACAATCTCACACCCACGATTTAGCGTGATTTGGTTCGGGCAGCGAAGGCTCGTCGGTCGAGAGATATTCCTGCAACGACTGCAGAATTATGCAATGTCAATACTGTATAAAATAGTGAAAAGGGGACGCAATAGTGAAGTGGGCGGAAAGAATCGAGATCGTCTGAATCGTCTATAGAAGACTGATCACCAAAGACCGGAAAAATATGTACTCTGGTACATCAAAATATGTACATAAATATGTCATGAAAACAGTAAGAATATGTAATAAATATATAAAATCGGATAAAATATGTAATATTAAAATATACTAATTATAAAACGAACATTTACATAATACGAAATTACATTTATAAAAATAATTTTGAGCACAAATTGATGCACACTGCACCATTCAACATTCCTGTCAGTAGTAAAAGCTTCATCTATTGCTATTCAGGACCGAAGTTTAGCAGTCAGACGACGCAATAGAAGCTATCGTACAAACTGACGATATCTACGACCAGCAAACAAGCACTTGTAGTATGAAGCATTCTCGTCGAAGTGTTTACACTTCGGCGATCGGCAAAGTTTCTTGGACATTAAGGTCAAAGGTCACGAAACGCGGTAGTGATACTTCCCGCACCTAACTATAGGTGAAAATTATCTCACTGGCGCACTTCCCGCCACTGATAACTGAAGTAGGCGCGCTGGACTGGGACAATATCCACCAGCTATTTCATGTAGCGTACCTCGAGTAGACAGTACGCATGTAATAAAGTACTGAGGTTTTTGAAAATACTTATCTGAAAAATCTCTTTTCATAAAAAATATGTAATAAAATTTAAGAAAATTGAATATTTTTTGTGAAAATACGTAAAATATGTAATATAGTTCTAAATATGTAAAAATACGTATTGAATATTTTTTGTGAAAATACGTAAAATATGTAATATAGTTCTAAATATGTAAAAATACGTAGGCCTAACGAAAATATTGTTACTGTGTTAGGACGGCGACAATTCGCCCAAGATGACAATTTTGAGAACGGTAAGGAGAACGACAAAAAGTGTGTAATCACATAAAAATCCGGCCTCCACTGATCCCTCACCATCCACCTCTGGGTATCAAGGTTCAAATCCTCGATCCATGTGGAATCCATTCATATAAAAGCGTGACTGTGGTAAGCTTTCTCAGTGTTCTCCATCTCCCCTGCCTCTCCTCCATAATAATGATAACATATCCATCAAAACCACTCATCTCAGGAACGGGCGAAAAGGTTTAGGTACTGAGGATTATAATGAAAGTTATACCCCTTTCGAAGGGGATAGCCAATAACAACGAGCAATGGGCGCTAGGTTTCCACCTTTGAATACCTACCGCGGTCACTCCAAGAGGAATTGGTAGGCGAAAAAGTAGGTTCACAGCAGGAAATCTCAGTATATTGTTTACTTTTCCTCTCAGCCCATAATTATCATAATACTGTTAATTCGTTCATCCCCTCGAATAGGCCACTTATAAGAGACGCACGTACGTTGGAGATACGTGACAATTTTACCCGTTCGGCAATCAGGACGTCTGCGGCCACGCCTGCGGTAAAACTGCTACGATTGGAAACCGTTAGCTTTTGACTTCCTTCAGGGTACGAGAGGGGTGTGAAGGTGAATGCTGTTCGGTTACGCATGAGGCACAGTAAACTCGGACGGGTAAAACTGGGTGTCTGCAGACGCCTACAAGGTAACGCAAGCCATGAATCCAGACGGGTAAAACTGACACGTATCCCGAACGAGTAGAAGCCTATAAAGACTCAGATATTGGAATATACTCATACCACGTTACTCCTTCTAATACCTTCTTGGAAGTATCGAATAGAGTTCTGTTCCCTTTCTGCGAATCTTCATTTATTTATTTATGAGCTACCCGTTCGGCTGAAACCTTACGGAGATTTTAACTTTAAAATGGCAGCAATGGGCAGGAATTATACACGAGAAAGATTAATTTTTTGGAATATCCTCAGGCGAATGTCTGAGGATATTAGTTGTGAATTCAAGCTTCATAATTTATGGAATTTGTTGTCGTGCTTCAGGATGTGACGTAATGGATCAGTGTGGGTGATAATAAATGAGTGTGGAAGTCTAGTACATCACTATGGAGGACGAAAGAGGTCTTTTCCATTTTCGAGCACTCTTTACTCCTTTATCTGCCCAGTTGCACATAGCATTGTCCATGCATTGTTTCACTCCATTGTTTAGCATCGCTTTGTCAAGAGCAGCAACCGAACAACCAAAACAGCGGTGCTCTCGGGTACTTCAGAAAGGAGGAAGAAAATAGCATGACCCCCAAAATTGAATTCTATACGAACATATTCACGCGCATGTGTAACTTCAAGTTATCGGGACATTTATTTTGACGCACACGTTCGACCTTCACACCATACCTTTGCCTCGTGACCTATAAAGCTGTTCGGCGTGCTTTCGCTTTACGAACAGCCTTCGGTCTAAAAGTATGCCTTTGTTTTGCGCCAATTTTGTACATTCCTTTTGTTGTAAATGCTGATTTTAAAACAGAAAATAAGTAAACAAGCAAAAAACGCATAGATGTAACAGACTGCACAATCTTAAAATTAAAGGCCATCTAAATTTAGTTATTAACGATAATGTGCATCTGAAATGAAAATGATAATAAATATCTGAAACGGATTTGCAAAAACCAAATACCAGGTTTAATTTTAATAGCTTCTTAATTTGAGCTCTTGCTACTTTTTCCAATATTTATTAATTTTTTAAACATATTCACTAATTATTTATGGAATAATATCTCCAACATTAAAAGCACATTTCAAAGTCTCCTTTAAGGACTTCACATACATTAACATTGATGTATTACTAAATAAGATTGCTCTTGCATAACGTTTTAAGAATGCGTGTTATGTACGAGCAAACTTTTAACTTCCTTCGTCAACAAATTAGGGAATAGGGAGTAAGGATGAAAAGCTAGAAAATAATCTGGCCACGAAATATGTTTATTTTCAGACAATAGATATTAAACATGTGCAATAAATTCATTGTATGAGCTTCTGAAACAATGATTTTTTTCAAAATCAAATAATTAAAAACATACTATTTAAATTGTAATGATAATGTTGCTTATGTTGTTGATAATGTTGTTATATTTTTTAACTAAATAATGAAATCTTAATGGCTGCCCCAATGTGTTTGATTTGCACATTTTCACATTCACGTGCATATATAGTGGGGAAATGATAATTTAAAAACAGTAGTTCTTTGCAGGAAGGAATAAGCGCTTTGAAAAGAGACGATTCGGGAAAGTATATTCGCTATGACCACAGCTCTTATATTTAAACAGTATGAGGATTTTTCTATTTCCATTACTCATTTCTGCTGAACCTCTATTAGGAAAATGCAAATGATTATGGGTGTCGCTTTAAAAGGCATGTTTCATTCTTCATTAACTTTAATTTCTCTTAAATGTTTTCCTATCACATATTTTCAGTACTTAAGATTCAAATTTCTTCCGAGGTTACGTATTTTTGGAAAAAAAAAATTTTACATTATCTACTCATTGATTTAATATTAGATAAAGGTTTTTTAAGCGAAAACGCTCGGTTATCATGGATAATCAACAAAGATTCTTTCGTTTAGATTTTTAAATAAAGAAAAAATGAAAATATATACGTTTGAAAAAATTGATGCACATTCTCCACATTTTCCATTATAAGATGACGTGAATGGTTACTTTTGGTTTAAAATTTCTACACATTTTCGTTAAAATGCTCTACCTTTTTTATATTAGTTGAATCGCTAGAAAGAGTCAATGCATGATGACGTGCTGAACGAGCAATCGAGACAAAATACTAGTTTCGAATGTTTCCACGTATGCAAAGACGTACAACAACAAAAATGTTGCGGTTTCATGTCTCGTGACGGTGAATGTTCCATGTCTCATATATCTGCATTCACTGAAATGACAGCGACAGAATACTGAGGTCCGTAACAGTGCGCAGAGAATCTTTCTTAGGTTCCACTAATTTTCAAAAAAATATTAATAAAATAACACAAACCAGTTACGAGTTCTAAAGCAGACCGACCGGTTGGAACCTTTTCAGAAACGTCGATCTGTATCTTATTTCTGTTATTTAAGAAGGTTTATCGCAAATATAATTGAATACCAAAACTCCATGAATAAGAAAGCTCTACGGGATGCTGAAGAGAGATTAATAATAATTGCCTAGCGAGCTTTCTCACTAAAATCACATTGAAAATATAACCCTCGTACTTTTTCACTTTACAAAGAACTTATACATACATAGTACTCTTTAACTTGCCTAAACAATTTTTGGATTGGTGTAAGTGTTAATATAAATTAATATTCGAGATGTGGAAGATGTATGCAATGCTAATGAAACATGGTATGAGACAATGATGGATTTAAGATAGAATGAGATCTTAAAACTAAAAGTGAGACTATAGACTTAGGATCGTAATTACCTTCCTTGTACTGTTTCAATGCAGTTACTGCAACTGCTAAAAAATACCAACTACGAAAAAATTGTGAAGTCCATTTCAGCGTTTGAAAAGTAATGTTTTCTCATAAATATTCATTCACTGTGAATCAATGATTGTCAAAAATATGTTCTTCAATACTTGCATTAATTTACTTTCGAGCAAACGGTATGTATAAATAAACAATTTAATAAAAAGAATCTGTGATAATTGTATATTAATCATGAAAAGTTGTTTAACAACCCATAAACGATACATCCATAGTTTAACTCACCCATAAACAGAAGATCAGATATGTAAATTGATTCATTTAAAATTATATTCAGAAAATCATAAAGAACTTGAAAAACTATCACATGTATGCAAGAAAACAGAAACTACATAAATGCCTGTTCTTTTTTATGGCGGCAAGAAATACCACAGAATTATTTCTACGAATGTCTTTAAATACAAGCCTAACATTGAAATATCTTGGGAATTTGTTGGGCGGAATGCAAATAGGCCTCATACCTCAACAACTAAACATATAATTATACAGAGTAAATTCATAATTCAATGTTACCTAATATTTTCATGTCTCATATTAACCTTGAAGACTATTAAAAGGCACTTATTATATAAAAATTATTTTTAGATTAATTCACAATGTCTATGTAAAATAATCACGTTCTCAGCATATCAACAAAGTTTCTTATATACAAGATATAAAGTTTCAATTTCAAAGTAGAAATCTGCTAAACAATTTGCATCTATTTAAAAGATATACCACTGACAATCACAACTTCCACACGTACTTTAGGCAACTTAAATATAATATTTACTGCACTTCCAACACTAAAACATCCACAGTAGAAACGACAAATAAATATAATTATCTTGAAAAACAACTAAAAGTCTTTGGGAATAATTCCTACGCATATATATTTTATCACAGCCTCCAGAACAATGGAGGAATCTTGTCAGTCCGCCAGACGATAAACAAACAATTTAGGATGAACTCCGCTGAAGCTTAATGTAATGAGGCGCCTTGTCAGGACATTGAACTACAGCAGTCAACTAAAAATGCAGGATGAATTTCGCTTAGGCATTAGACACGCATCACATAGCTGCAACATCGACCAAGAGCAACTAGCTGAAGACGCAGGATGAACATGAAAACATGTAACAGAAACATCACAGCAACAAAGCCGATGAGGAAAGATACACCATGAAATCCGTTTAGACCTCAGAAGTCGCTTCTTGTCGCCACCTTGCGCAAGAGCCTGGTTGAAGATAAGCGATGTACACCAAGCGCCTCAGAGGCAACATGTGGTCGCAACACTGGATAAGAGATGCAGGTCGAAGATATGATGAATGTTAAGATATGACAGACTCATCACATGTCGCAATATTGAACATGAGAAGCTGATTGAACATACAGGATGTATTCAACCTTGGCACAACAGAACAGGATCGCGACCGCAACATAAACAGAAGTATACATTCCACCTAAGCGTGAAAGACACGCCATGTTCGCAACTGACAAGAGCCGTTGGCAGGTTTCCGATGAATTCCGCATCTTAATGTCACATTATTGGACAAGAAACACAGGTACAATGTACAGAATAAACTCCTCCATAACTTAACGCAAGTGTCTTTTTGCAGGAATATGGCGCAAGATTCACTCTTTGAACATTAAGAATAAGCTCCGACAAGGCGTCACATGGTCGCAATACTGGACAAAAGACGTAGGATGAACTCTAGTAAGGAGTGTCACCTTTTCACATCACTTGCGAATAGCCGTTGTTAGTTCCTCTAAATGTAATGGGCGCTTAATTGTGGCAACGTTAGAGAAGAACTGCTCTCTGTAGATTCACAACGAACTTCGCGCATGTGTAAAATCGTCATGTCGTTGTAGCATGATACAAGCGCCGCTGATGGAAGACACAAGTTGAACTTTTGGTAGACGTAAAATATTACTTTCTCCCAGCACCGTTCCATGGTCCTTTGCTGAAGATTCCCTAAGCACTCTTGCCAACGCCAAAGGGACCGTGCGGTCGCAACATGGACCACTCTAGATAATACGGACATGTTCCGCCAAAGCGTAACAAGCGCCACCTTGTCGCAAAATTGGACAAGAGACGCTGATGGAAGATATTTCGTGAAACCGGCATGGAGTGACAAGAGGCGCTATATTTTCGCACAATTCGACAAGGCCCGTTAGGTGAACCCCGCCCCTCGTCCAATTGTCGCAACATCACACAAAAAGTGCTGGCCGAAGCTCCACGACCTAGTCCGTCAAGGCCGACCACGCGCAGTGCGATGGGCTACACGACCCAGGAGCAGCAGGCCTGTCGAGGGGGGAGAAGTGTTTGTTGATGCGGGCGGACGCGGCGTGGTCAGACGGCGTGCGGGTGGGCGGCGGGAGCGGCGTCGGCGGGGCGGCGTCGACCGGCGCACGCCACCGCACGCGCGCGCACGTCCTCCAGGCACTGGCCCATGTCCTCGCGCAGCTCGCGCACGCGTTCGCGCACCACGGCGCGCATCAGGTTGTAGCACATGGCCACCAGCCCCATGCCCAGCAGCAGGTAGATGAAGTTGATCACCAGCTTCGTCTGGTTGCCCGTGCGGTACTCGCTGATGTTGGCGCCCGGCACGAAGTCGCCGATGCCGATCTTGCACAGGCTCGTCACGCAGAAGTAGGTGCTGTCCAGGTAGTTCCAGCCTTCCCACTCGGCGAACATGATGGCCCCGGTGGCCACGTACCCCACGATCACCCACAGCCCGGCCGTGGGCGGCACCAGCACCCGCACGGGCGGCGGAGGCGGCACCGGGATGTCGCCCGGCTCCAGCTCCGCCGCCACCGCCCGCGGCTGCTCCTGCGTGCACTCCTTGATGCGAGCGTACAGCCAGCGGAACGTCGTCGCCAGCACCTCGCCCATGTTCATGAAGTACAGCACGTAGAGCGGGATGCCGAACACGGCGTACACCACGGTGAGCCCCTTGCCCCAGGGCGTGCGCGGCACCATGTTGCCGTAGCCGATCATGGTGAAGATGGACAGGCAGAACATGAGCGCCGCCGGGAAGGTCCAGATCTCGACGGGGCTGAGGCCGTCGTAGCCCAGCTTCACGTACGCCGTCACGTTGTTCTGGAAGCGGCGCAGCACGTCGTCCGCGTGCACCGCCCACGCGGCGCGGTCGAACGTGTTGACGGTGCTGACGAGCGCCCACAGCTCGGCGGCGCAGTCGGCGCGCATGCGCTGCACGTGCCGCCGCCGCTCCAGCAGCGGGTTCTCCTCCGTCGCCTCCACCCAGATGAAGCCCACGGCGCCCACGATGGCGTAGCCCACCACCAGC
This sequence comes from Teleogryllus occipitalis, assembly GCA_011170035.1. Lineage (NCBI taxonomy): Eukaryota > Metazoa > Arthropoda > Insecta > Orthoptera > Gryllidae > Teleogryllus > Teleogryllus occipitalis. The sequence goes on from BLKR01001426.1 coordinate 179,475, forward strand.
CCGCCCACGCCCACTTGCGTGCACATGAACGCCACCAGCTTGCGGCAGCAGTCCTTCACCTTCTCGCGCGGGTCAGACGCCGACGTGGAGGTGGAGGAGCCGCGGCTGCGCAGCGACGCGCGGAGCGCCGACCCCGCGCCCGCCACGCCCACCGCCCCGCCCCCGCTGCCCGGACGCATCCTGCCTTCCGGTGCGCTCAGCCCCGTCCTGCTTCGTCCTGTCTCGCTGCCGCCGCCGGTCGCCGCAGCCACCGACTGACGCAAACCGACGCGACGGCCGTGGCGGCGGCGGCGGCGGTGGCGCCGGAGAGCGCCTCCCCTTTCCGACGAAACGGAGCTATTTGCGGCACGCGCGCGAGCGTGCTGGCCAGCTGCCCGCCCCCGCTTCGCCCTGCCTCGCCCACTCCCCGCCGCCCGGCACCCCCACTCGGGATCTGCGCGCGCCCCGCGGCCAGGCCTGACGACAGCGGAAGCGAGCGCACGCGCCGCGCTGCGCTGGAGGATCAAAAGCCAGGCCATAGCGGTCAAGCCCGGAGATCAAGTCATTTCCTTGCCCATTAAACAACGCGCGCCATTCCCCATTTTCGCCGACACGTTCTGACAATTACAATTCAATCATGGAGCGGGGATGGTCCAGAAAAACATAATGTCATGGCAAACCATGCATGCCCCGTCGCTTATTCAGAATCATGCGACGCACGTTTCACGGATGTCACACTACATAATTGCGATAACTGAAGTACCCTTTGCCATGAAATCCATCAACAAGCCACTGTCTAGTCCCAAAACCTTGTATACATGATCCCCACCCTTGTTGGCGTGGGGTGTACCCGGCTTCATTCGGGCGTTTCGAGAGACAGCGAAGTCCCCCCCCCCCTCCATAACACAACTCGGGAGGTGATCACCATTCTCGAATCTGTCAAGAACGCATGTGACTTAATTTATGTAACATCAATTATGAATATGAATTGCAACGAATATTCTGAAATAGGAACGAGTATCAATAGATGACGTGTATTCCATATCGTTGCTGAGGTAAGCTTTCTTATTAATTATACTTTTATCATTAAGACAATTGTTCTACACCACGACACGTCAATTACAATGCCATAATTCTATTAGTTTCTTTAAAATTCAGTCGTTACGGATAGTATGCATCTCAGACATTCATTCAATTAACGCAGGTATAATGCTAAAGCATTCCGTGCTAAGAGTTTAGTTCGTATGGAAAATTAGAAAAAGCTATATTTTACTTCCTCGTATACGTACGAATACAAGGAATATACGGACTAATATTGATAGCATAGAGAAAGTTAAGTAATTCTACAAAACATCGATTTATTTTTCAAGACATACGTCCGTCTTTCTGTCAGTCTGTCCGTCCGTGTGTCTGTCTGGCCGTTTTCTGTCGTCTGTGAATAACATTAGCGCCTAAACTATTCGTACGATTTTTTCGAAAATGAATACCCCGTATATACTCCGTCTTCACTCGAAGCTCTGCGATTTTGAACAACATTCATTTGAGGATACTTTACATGAAGCCCCTCGGACATTTCCAAAATTGTTTCAAAAATGCCTCCAATTTTTTTCCTTAAATTTCTCGTAAGAATAGAGTGAAATACACTTATGAAGGTGGCATATGTCCAATTTTCACTGTTAACTCTGAATTTTCGAAAACTGTCAAAGTTTGAAATTTGTTCGGCGTCTTCCTACATCTGCAAAATTGAAAACAAATGTTTCCTTCAAATGAAATTTGTTCTCCATAATTAGTTCTTTCATTAACGCCAGCTACATTTTCTTGAAAAATTCAGTAGGTTTTGCCCAATTTTGAATAAAATAGATAAATTAGAAAATATCAAAAACAAGAATTTCTCAAAAAACCGATCCGAATTTTTTCTTCAAACTTTTGGTAGGCAATGCACATTTCCAGCTATTTTTATACATTATTCATTTGTGTGTGGAAGTGCTTCAAAAGACTTTCGAAAACTCAAAGTTTTCTGCGAAAAAGAGCTTCAAATTTCGCATTTACAGTAACGCTCAAACGACATTTTCTAACAAATATCTTCGAATTTTTCAACAAAAATTCCAATATAGGACGAGGTTTTACCCTTCTATAAGTTCTAAAGTAATGTTTCGGTATTACCATCAGGAAACCGAAAAATGGAGATTTTTTTATTGCTTTTGGCTGCGATAGATGGTAACTGGCAGGAGGAGAGTAGAAAGACGGAAATGCTAGCCCAGATCAAAGAAAACTTCCAATAGCGTGTTACTACTCCAGCCCGGACAAGCTCTTACCTCCAGACTGGTTTCCCGGCATATGGTAGTGTAGAGCATGTAAGTGTAAGTACGTGTAAGTAAGGGGGGCGAATAAGACAAGGAAGGGGAAAGAATGATCGCGCGCGGTCCTTAGCCCATTTTTAGGGACCTGCTCTGGAATTCGCCTGGTGCTGTTGGTAGAAGCCACGGAAAATTACCGATCAGAAGAGCCGGCCGCTAGAATTACCATCCAGACAGCACCTAGCTAGTATGTAGCCACCTCAGCAAGTTAGACTCCTCGAATTTCTACTTCTACTTATTTTCGAAAATCCTACCACAGTCGGGCTCCAACCATAGGACCTCTCGATCAGAGGCACTGCAGTAATATAAATTGTTGCCCTGAGCCACATCAGGCCTTCCAGCTCTGTAGAAGATGGCATATTAACACTTTCTCGTGGCCATCTCGTGGCGTAGAGCAAAGTCGCTCGCCTTTCACCAAGGAGATCCGGGTTGGATTCCCGTCGAATCTCATGTGAAATTTGTTTCAACAAAACGAGTTTAGCTGCTTCACAAGGGCTAGTCCAACCCCTCTGAAGAGTCCTAAACCCTACCCCTATCCTTATTCCTTCCCAATTCTGGCCGCTGGGTAGTGACGCAGGAGCGCGCGGTAGGAGGCGCGTACGGGGAGATGCTACCTGACGGTCCTCTTGACAACAGACTGCGACGAGTCGTGACGGACAGAAATATCTATAGTAAATATCTACAGTAACGGAGGATTACTCCAGATTTAATGTAGAAAGTAACGGAGGATTACTCCAATAGCGCTCAACACCCAAGAAGGGGTTAGGAGACGCGTTGCGTCGTGAGTTGACGCAACAAAACCACTTTCATATACGCCAATTTTCGATGCACAGGGGTAAAAAATCGACGGAGCATTATCTGCACCGTTTGTAGGCCTTGTTTGTAGGTGCAGCGCCCCTCCGAGAACCGACAAGCCATTGTATTCAGGAAGAAGTCTAGACTAGTCGTAGTGCAGTGTGTTGCGCGAAGCATAATTAAAAATTCACAGTAATACACATAAACACATAAAATAAGATGAGTGATAGAAATGGTATTTCATATTATGAGTAGGAAAGATTGTGAAGCGAGGTCGAAAGGCCAGAGTGACGCAATCCTAAGAACGAAATGAAATCACGTTTACAACGTGTGGCATGCACTATTTTTGTAGACAGCCTTACTGACTTTCATTTTATTTGAATTCAACTATTCAAATCACGTGCGTACTTTGTAACATTAATATTGGTAATTGTCTCACTTTCACCATGGAGGTAAAAATTGAACTTTTAGCACTATGTAACCTAACAGTTATTTATGATACGAATCGTAAAAATGGCACATTATTTTGCGTTAGATATAGAAATAGAATAAAAACGTTAATTCTACTGATTTCTAAAATTATTTAATTAGAAATACAAATGTGCATCATCTAATGTTTTGTACAGTTGTGCATTGTCATAAATAAAACAAAATAAAAGAAATTAGCATATTACTATATTCTATAAGATAAACGAAAGTAGTATATTCTTGCACAAAATCCTTCACATGCAACTAATAACTCAGTTTTGAAGGCAACGTTTGTCTCTACTTCTTCCTGTCTACCTAATGGGACGTAAGCAATCAAGAAGTTATAATTGGCTATTAGGATACCTTAATAAAATGATAAATGTGTGTTTAAATTATCATAAGCGACAGTTGATTTCTTTATATCATGATACAATAACATGATGAAAACACAAATACCCTGCGCGAATTTCGATCTCACAACCCCGTCGAAGAAACAATTCAGATCGCAATCGCCTGTGGCATTAAGTTAAACTGTACTGTCATGGGCGATCTGCATTTTATCAGTGAACTAATCATTCAATATGTAATACATTTCGAACCCCAAAAGGTAAAGGATGGTTCGTTTGTGGAAACAACGTCCTTTCCTTAGCCATAAAATAACCAGGACGACGCTGTAGCAACTTTGAATACCGAGTTTAGAAACTCAGAACTGAGGAAAACTAAATATTTATTTCGTTGTTTTGAAACGAACTGCTTATCAGGCAGTTTAGAAAAACAGGAAAACCTGGGGTAATAGTTTTCATTTTCCTTCTCACAGCAATTTCGCTGTATCAATAAAAGTATTTGAAACAAAGAAAGATTGTGTGCATTATTTCTTCCATTTGCAAAACACCAATGACATCTTAAGCAAACCTCGAAGAAAATAACAAACGTCTACTTCGTTATTTAATATTTTTGCATCAACATAATTAGTCAATGCAACATTTGCTGTAATCCCGTGGAAACACCTAAGATAATTTTGCTTTGCTGTGAACGAAGGTATTCATCTCTATATCTTAAAGCTGGCAAGGTCTCTGCGAAGTTTTCTATTTTCGTTGACAGTTCCCCTTCTCTCTCCCTCTTTCCCCATGGCCACTTACAATTCCAGGAATTGGCTGGTTACCAAACCTGGCGTTCAAATCGCCTACTATTAATACAAGATAAAATTTGCGTCACCTGTTCCATATGCATACTGTCCATTTTCCGCAGAGCCGTTCGACAGTTCCTCCAAGGCGCTTCCGCGCAGGGTGAGCACAGCTGAGCGGAGCGGTCGGATTCGTACGCGAGGGGAGGGGAAGCTCGGCGAGGAAGGATGGCAGAGTATGCGGGGCGGTGAAAATGGAGGGGAGAGAATTGGGGGAGAAGGGAAGAATGTGGGACGGATCGGGGCGGGACAAGGATGAAGAGGAGGGAAGAGTGAGGGACGGAGCGGGACGGGAAGGAGAAGGCCATGACGGAGCGGAGAGAGAAGGCGAGGGATGTGGGAAAGGGAAAAGGGAGAGATAGTAGAGTTGACGGAAAGGGTGGGAAAGGTTAGAAGACATACGGAGGGGGGGCGATAGTGGATAGAGATAATGAAATGGCGGAGAGCGCGGTGGGGCAGGAAGGGCCATGGCTGAGAAATCGTGGCCGAGAAGAGGGGGTAAGGCCATGCAGATAAGGCCTGCAGAGCGGGAGTGTGTGGAGAAAACGGGACAGCTGCGTTGGGCAGTGAGGGTCCGACCGGAGAGAGCAGAGCCGTGCGAAGATAATTGGGTGGGCGGGGGCGGAGCGGAAGGTGAGAGCAGGGCTGGACAAATCGGAGAGGAGGCTGGGAAGGGTGAGGTGGATGAGGAGGGGAGATGGGCAGCCGGAACGGGACGGGCGGTTCGGGGCTGAGCGGGGATGAACGGGCGAGGCGGGGCGTGACGGGGCGGTACAAGAAGGGACGGGACGGGACGGGACGGGAGGGGACGGAGCGGGGCGGGCGGGCGGGTGAGGAGGGGCGGGAGGGGCGGACGGGGCGGACGGGGCGGGGCGGGGCGGGACGGGCGGGACGGGGCGGGGCGGACGGACGGGGCGGGGCGGGACGGGGCGGGGCGGGGCGGGCGGGGCGGACGGCGGGACGGACGGCGGGACGGGGCGGGACGGGGCGGGACGGGGCGGAGAGAGGCGGGACGGAGCGGGGCGGGGCGGATCAGAGAAAAGGAGAGGAATGGGCGGGGATTCGGGCGGGCATCGTCGCGCCGCGCTTCGCCGACACGCGGACAACTGTCGCCCGACGCTCTTGACTCGCGTCCAAGCACCTTCACGCAGGGCGGGCAGAGAAATCTTTCCAAATTTATGGGCCGAAAATAATCCCTTGGGCGCGCCGCCGGGCACTCGGACACCAACACTGGCTGGGGATGTCGTCGGGTCCAGGAATCTTTCTGCGAGGAGGAGGAATCACAACTGTTGGGAATTCTCAACACTGCTGAAGTATTACCTCTTTTAGAGACCCCTGACGTTCAAGAGAACGAGAGGAAATGTTTTATACAGAAATCAACTAGAGCTGCTAGAACAGTACATATTTTCTTGTATTATTTGTAACGTTACGCAATATTGTAATATTGCAGCTTCACCAAACGATGCATAGCAGATTCGAAAAGAAGTGCGGCTTCAATATTTGAAAACTTTAAAGTTTTAGAGAAAATAGCACTTCTGCCATTAAATTTAAGGCAATCTATCCTTACAAAAAATTAAGAAAGTATTGCCACGGGTTGCCACTGAGCTTGTGGTCTTTGGTCCTCGAAGCCAGCCAATTCATCTGGGCTGCAGTGGCGCCGAGAGGAGGCAACTTGCTCCAGGTCACGACTTAATTGAAGCCGCGTATTTGTTTCATTAAAACGAATAAGTAAGTATTTACTTCTAAATCAAATTAACCTCTACAAGTTATTTCTGTTGCACGGAGAAATTAATTTTGTTTATATAGGGGGGCGGTACTTGTTTGAAATAAGGGGACCTCGTGGATCTACTGCATCAGGCCTAGTGTTTTCTCTGGTTGCCTCAACTGGGCTGTATATAGTTTAGGCATATACAGGCTGTGAATAGTTTAGGGCTGTATACAGTTTTTATATAATTTAGTGGCTATGATAAATTCCTACTGCTACGATGGCTCTAGCGCCTAAAATGTAAATTTTGAACAAAATACATTGCACGAAAACTACTGCTATTTTGAAATAGTATACATGAAACGCATTATAGAACTAATAATAAAGATTAGATTTCAAAAAGGAGGAAATCACTAGTTTCAATATTAAAGGAGTACAGCAGGTTAAAAAATTGACCTTTTGTACTTTTCGAAATATTAGATTTCAGTGGAAATCGTAACTACACCATTTTGAGGAAAATACTACGCTATTCCTATTTACGCTCATCTGTATTTTGTCTTACACAAACATTTCCAGCTTAGGAGTGCTCTTTGAGCGAGCCATTACAAACCGACTACTCATCAAGAGTGGGAAAGAAGACCGAAAAATTTTCGAACCCTCCCGTCCGGATAGCTCCCAGGGAGTGAACGGATCCTTTCCTCAGTCCTCCTCCGCCCGGACATATAATTGCCGCGTCCGCGGCTCACTCTTACGATAATCGCACTGTACAAGATCGACCGTAGGCTGAAAAGTTTCCGACAAATATGTATGTTATAATGAAATTCTCATCCTGGTATCTTCGAAGAGGCAGACTAAGCAGCCCCAGCCGGGACAAGCAATAAGCTGAGAGGTGTGTAGAGCATGAAAGTGTATGTGTAAGAGAAGGGACAAGGATGAGGAAGGAAAGATCGAGCAAGGTCCGTGACTTCTGTGTTAGGGAATGCAGCGGCATTCGTCTGGAATTGATCGGAGAAACCACGGAAAACTACCAATCAATCATAGCAGTCGGTCGATAGTTTTTTTCCCCAGAAGCTGCTGAATTCCACTTACGTAGCTATCTAGCTAGCTTCGAAAATCTGCCATCGTTGGGACTCGAACCCTCGGACCTCCTCTTGGAGATACTGCTGTGGCAACAGTTGTTGCCTTGAGCTATCTCAGCCGGTATAAACATTTTTACACATTTGAACACGCTGTTCCTCTAACTGGGAGGTCCTAAGTTCGAGTTCCGACAATGGCAAGATTTTCGACACTATCTTGTCAGCTACGTCGAATTCGGTCGCTGTCTGAAGGAGAATTCTAGAGCCCGGCTGCTCTGATCGGTAGTTTTCCGTGGTTTCTCCGATCAACACCAGGTGAATGCCGGAGCAGTATCCTAACAAATGGGCCACGAACCGCGTGCGATCTTTCCTTCCTCTTCCTTGTCCTATACTCACACCTTACACTCAATTACACTAACATGAACTACATTATCACACATGCCGGGAGACCGGTCGGGAGCTTAGAACTTGTCTCGGCTAGGGCTGTTCTTCGCTGGTGGAAGATACCTGGTTGAGGGAAATCCCGCTAGCCGACAGTGCGTCGGCGCCGGATCTCGCCATCTAGCGGGAGATCACCGACGTCTCCAGAGGAAAAAATTTGCACTACACTTAGGAGACTAATGACCTCAGTAGTTGACGCGCCCGGAATCACTAACCAACTAACCAACGACACGCTGTTGCAAACACGACACACACGGCAACAACTACATGACATATAGATGAAATCTCATTAACATCAACGCTTAACGTCAGGCGGGGACATGTCTTGAGATTCCGTTCGCAGCAGCCGAGCTTCATCGCCATCAAAATCCACGTGTTGGAAACTTCATGTTTCAGTTCCGTCTGCGTTCTTGCCGAGCAACTGCGGGTGTGTCAGACTACGCTGATCCGTGACTATAGCAACGCAAACAAATCCTCACAAGTCGACAGCTTCCAAACAAGTCAGATAGTCAGATGTACCGCAGCACTTCGCGAGCGAACTGTTAGACGGAACTGCAATAACGTGGAGCTCAGATTAGTTGAAAATGAAGGACAGAATTTGCAATTACCTCATGACATTGTTATTGCAAATCTCAGCAATTATGCTATTCATAGCGTTTACTTGAGAACGCTGCACTTGAGAATGCACCAGAAATAAGTTATTATTAAAAAACCTGCTAACCAGAGGGGTAAATAAAGTCTGCAAGAAAAGTATAAATTTAAGGAATAAAATTTCTGCCTTTAATACGCTCTCACAGAAACTTACACATTTGGTGTAATGAAATTAATATTACATCCGTACGAATCGACACACCCTAACACCCCTCCGGCAAGGCATCGACTGCACCCCCCCTCCGAGTTCACCGCAGTTTATTCTTACGACACGGTAATGCAGATACGAAGATGCAAAAGCTCTAATTTAGAACTACGCCACCAGCCAGAAGAAACGTTAGGTCGGTACCTTCTGATTTAATTTGTCTGCTCGCAAAGTTAAGTGTAACTCTGATTCTATTATAAAAATGCAAATGCTATTTGAAGCTTCAAAACCATAACAATATCTGACAGAAAATGAACTTCATGGATGATCTTGGCTGTCCGGGTGACGCCGCGTCGAAGGCTGTGCCGACGTTTCGACCATCTTTTCATGGTCTTCCTCAGGGTCGGTCTGCCCTGACTTCATGGATGGTCTGTTGCAACTCTTTACATCGGACAATAGTGGACAAGAATGGAGTGCCTTCGAACCAGGGGCCTCTTGAGACAAACGTTTTCCTTTATCAATCTAAGGTCACGTTGTTCGAACTAAAGTCTATGAAAATATACGAATTTTACGGGTCAGAAAATAGATACCAAATACAACAAAACTAAATAACACATACGTTTTCTTATTATCCGTAAGAATGAAGTATTAATATAATAATGCAACTTCTAATACACTAACACTTCAGCCATTACTTGAAAAAACTAACCAAACGGAGCACCAAAGTCTCACAGAACACATATCTTTATTTTTTTATGGAAAAGTGTAAATGAAATGGTTTTCTCCCATTGAATTGAGTGTATTGAGCTCTGTTCTTAAAAAACGTTTAAAGAAAAATAACTACTCACGCTAGGAATCGAACCAAACCGCTGCTGTTAAGCGCACATGCCATCGTTTGAACCATTGTGAAACTGCGGACGACCCTTTAATATACTACTTAATGTTCTTGTGATTGCACATTTTAACTCAAAATTACGCGAAAACTATATATTTTTAAAAAGTGTAAGTGAAATTATATGAAGAATTTGTTTGATTATAGTGCCAACTACTATGGTCATTAGTTCCGTGAATGTAGTGCATGTTTTACTGCGTGAGGTGATGCGTTCCTCACCCGCCTGAACTTGAGATCTGACGTCAGCATGCAAGGATTTCCCTTCTCAAGATATCTCCGCCAGGGAGGCATCAACCAGGCCAGGATAAGCTAGCTCTAACATTATTGTCCGAATAACATTTCTGTCTTCTTGACAGCTGGAGGTAGAGTAAAGCGATGTTCCCACTTATTCAGGCGGCAGACACGTGGTCGTGAGGTCGCTCTCGCATTATACTTGGGTTTTCGTAACGTGGTCGATGACATTAGGTCATTTTTACACCTCCCGCCTTATAAAACGAATCTTTTTAATTAATTCACGAACGTCCTTCTCAACGGGGATCATGGCTTCAGACATGTGCTTATCACTGCTATAAAGATTAATTTTATAAGGCAGGGGGTGTAAAAATGACCTAATGTCATCGGCCACGTTACAAAACCGAACTATAGATCACAACAGCAGCAGCAGCAGCAGTAGCAAGAAACAAATCGCAATAACAACTCAGAACAGTGGACAACACAAAATCGCACACACGATGCATAACCAAAAAGTAATGCTGCTTTTCAATATTCAGTTGCTATTGTATATCATTTTTTTCTTAACAAGTTATCGGTAACTCAGCAATGACATCAAGCCTCTGATTGAAAAACGGAACTCCCTCTCCACTGTCAGTCGCTATCAGTCAAGTAGACAAATATTTCCGGGATAATAAGTTCCCTACTGGTCTTCCGACATCTGTGGTAGTGTAGTGCGTAAAAGTGTGTGTTAGTGTTTCTATCCCCTACAAAGAGAGGGATTGTGGACATGTCACGTTTTGAATGAAATACAAGACATCAGCAGTAGCGAAGGCACATGTCGCGTTATGAATGAAAATGCTATGGAATTAATGTACAATTTCAAAGTGGACATGTCCTGGTTTGTATGAAAACAGTAGTTTCAAACTGAATTTATTATCAGACATGTCCCGTTTTGCGTGAAAATGAAGGTCTGGGAATATAAAGCTCATCAAAATTAATACAAATCTTAGTATATCTCAATTTTGATCGACGATGGACATGTCACGTTTTGAATGTTTGCTCCTCAATTGACGTGTAAGGAGAGAAGACGGAACAAGGACGAGAAAAGAAAGGTCGCGCGCGGTGCGTTTGTTAAAGAATTCGCCTGATACTGTTCGGAGAAACCACGGAAACCGATTTATTAGAGCAGCCGACCGCTAGAATTCTCCCCCCGTGCGGCTGGTTTCCATCTACCGAGGGTCGAAAATTCATCACCGTCGAGACTCGAACATTCTGGTCAGAGTTGCTGCAGTGGCAACAGTCGTTGCCCTGCCGTTAAATCAGCCGGATTGAAGATATAATGTTGGATTGAAGATGAATACTGAAATAATTGGGGGTTGAAGATGAATATTGGATTGATTGGGATTGAAGTTGAATATTTTGCATCAACAAAAATATCTCTAACTTCAATTAAAAAAAGGTTGAAAAAATTCAACTTTCGACATTTTCCAAATTCCAGAGGTTGTAATGAAAATAAGACCTATGCCATGTTATTAAGATAACTTTATTCTCATTAAGAAAAACTTCTGAAATAATTTGGATAAAATCTTGTTCCCATATGAAAGACATGCAAAGTTTTCATTCACAATTATACAAAAACTACTCATGTTCTCAAAAACTGAACATGACATTACTTCAAGATCAAAATTTGAAGAGCATATTTCATTAAAAAAGAATTTCCACCTTCAATAATGAAGTTGGTGGAGAGGGTTGAAAAAAATTAACTTCAGAAATTTCCCAAATATTCGAAGGATATAATCCGAACACTTTGTTATATACAAACAAAGAGAAAAAAAAAAGTGAAAACCCTTTTAAAGAAAACTTCGAACACACAAATAATTTATTTAGAAGAACCATCTACAATGAAGGATTCAAGACCATAACAAATAGGTCTAGAACTCATGAATTTGATCACACAAAACTTTAAAATTTAATTAAAAATTATTTAGAATTATACTTCCGCATCTTGTTTAATACCGTACCAATATATGTTTGTTAATTAGAAAATAAAGTATCTTAGTTATAACATTTGGGGTGTATCAGGAATTATTGCTATTCATATTTTGAATTTTGACTCATTAAAATTTAAGACTTTTTATTGTTCAAGCCCAGAAAACCAATATTTCACTTGTTAATGTTATTCCAATCAGGGGTGAAAAATTCATTTCTGCTAAATGCTGTACTGTTCCAAAATATTTCTCTCTCATCATTTGTATTGATAATGAGGCAATATACAACACAATATTTTGTAAAGTGGAATGTACACATACATTTTTACATGAAGCTTATTATTCCATGCGTCCAGCCAATTTACTTAAATCTGGAGATAAAACTGAATGCTTTAAAATTTACATGACCATATACTGTACATAAAATTCATTTTATATTCATATATAGTTTCCCCTTCAGAAATAACATATTTATTATTCAAAGGAATAATTTGATTTAAAAATTCCTCACAAAATTAGTCTTCTTAAGGTTCCTTGTGTGATGTTAACATTAGGAAGTATTTTCTCTTAAACTTTTTCTTCCAACAAATATAATTCTGAGATGAATATTTAAATTAACAAATCATGGTTACAAGGCTTAAGAAAATGAGTAGGGCTGTAGATAAACATTTTGAATGAATTCCGGATGTGGAAAAAAAAAAATATCACATGTTCACTGAATCATTTTTTAATGTGTAGGTTCACACACCTCCTCAAACGAGCAGCAAGGGTCAAAGAAATATAATTATCAAAAACAATGCATACTGTTAAAAAATGTTCTTTTTTTGCCCTTACGGGCAAAAAATGTATGAAGTAAGTCAGGAAGACTTTTGAATTTGACATAACCTATAAGACTGAAGTTCAACTGAGTGCAAGTGTTTGAAGTCCACTTTGAGTATTAGATAACCTTAAAACAGATATTTTATGTGGTGGAACTATAAACAGCATAATACCTTTTTAATAAGTACTGAATTCTTCATTAGCAATTCATAAAAGTGGTTAAACTGTTAATAAGATGAAGTCTTTCAACACACAATGTTAATATTTGCAACCGCCAAACTGCTGTACATGGGTTATTGGGCAATTTACCATAAAAAGAGATACATTTAAAAAATCCTTTTTTTAAAATAAGATATTCCACAAATGTTTTTTGTGAGTATACTTTACTGCTTCAATTCCAATTTCACATATACGGAAAAGAGTTTAATTATTCTGTCAATTTTTTGTCAGAGATATTTTTGTGCCACAGCCTTTGAACAGTTATGCTTTCACGTATTTATTCTCTTGTGCAATTCTGTATATATATTTACATCACATTTTAGTAATTCCTTAATTTCTAACAATGTAATTTCTATTTCTTTCTTGATTGAAATACTTCATAATTAGGTCATTAAACAATCTCATTTTTATGTAAAGCATTCATTTACACCTAAATCACAACAGATAGACAATTTTCAATGAACTTCTTGAATTGGGAAAACAAGTGAGAAACAGAAAAAACTGGGCTGAAGACTGGAAGTAGACACGAACCGTCCAAGGTTGTAATGCCTTTAGAAGGTCATCTTTCAATATGATATCAATATGTTACCTTCAACAATTTCATTTGCAGCATCTCCCAACAAGAACTGAGAGCTAATATCTTAAAACTGGGTTCTAGAAATTAGAAATAAGTTATCTGATATCATCATCTCCACAAAACACACATTTTTCAGATATTTTAAATTTGCCTCTATAGCCTTTAAAGGAACAATGGAAAGAAGTCCATTTTACAAACATTTCCAAAATGAGTCAATTTTAACAGCAGTCATATAAGAAAATAAATGTAATAATTTATTATTCCGTCCTATCTTTGAAGATATTTTAGGGCAATCATGAGTCAGCAGTGAGATAGCAGTGGAAATCAATAGTGAAGTTTTTGATGAAAATGATATTTGACATTGCTTCTACATATTTCTGTTGCATAGAAATCCAAAACATATTAACACATTGAATGCCACCCATATGAGGCGCATTGGATTCACCCAGGGTCCAAAGAGTAATATGTGTAGTATTCCATGAACACTAGTAATTTAATGTACACTGATGATATTACAAAATACATAATGCTTCATGAACCTTTTCTTAGCATATACAACTTTCAAGACATGGAAATTTCAAATGAATTCCAAACTACACTGGTTGAGTTGCAAGATTAGGAAACAATTATTCAAATACTTTATCATTTTCAAATAAACAACATAAACTGAAAGTCTTTGTGAATTTTTTTGAAAAAAAAAACTAGAAAAAGGAGTACTGGCAATATTTTAAACAACCATTCTCAGCAAAATGAGTCTATGGTGATGTCATCTTTTAGAAAACAATTAGCACCTGAAAATTAGAATGTTCACATGAAGTTGCATAAACATTAAATTACTCATGAGAACAATCTTAAAATAGTGGTATATGCTATCTTATAATCTATCAAGTTGCCTTCAGTATTTTAAAATTGCTGATATAATTTTTAAATGTTCACTTTAAGAAAAACAACTGAAGACACTCAAATCATCCAGTATAAAAACAAGAATATTCAGTACATACATTCTTAATCATGCATTCCCGACAGTTTTCATGTTTACTTACACCTCTTCACAATTTATTTCCCTTTCCAAAAAATAATTTATGGATGAAAGTCTTCCGTTGTCTCTTCTATTTTATTTCTATTCAAATTCCGTTACGATCTTAAATGCAGGTAACTCATCACCATGAAATCAATTTTAGTGAAGGGTACAATTTTATGATCGTGGCACAAGCTTTCTGATCAATACAAGTATAAAAATAGCAAAGATATACAAAATACTTCATTCAAATATAAATGTCAATTACAGAAAATATATATGTTAAATTGGACTTATTTAAAACTTCACAGACCTTTTCTTACGCATAATTTTCTTATGATATTTTATGGCAATACATCCAAGTTTCATAAGAAGAAATTAGGTAGAAGTGTTTTAGGAATCAAATTTTTAAGTTTACACTAATCTCACTACTGCAGCAATAAACCACCAGCTATTTTTATGAATAACACATTGAAAAGTGACACCCATAAAGCAAAAATAACTTCTAATAATTTTAAAAATTAAAATTCTTAACATCTTATACTTCATTTACTGCTTTTAAACTAAAGGAATCGATAGTTGCAAATGAATCTTAAATCATCCTCTTCTCATTGATCTTTCGTCAAATCTATTTTCAAAACCCTGGTTAATACGAGGAACCTTATTGATCATTTTGAGGACATTAAAAACTGTAAAACATAATTCGAATTAAATTTGAGCTTTCCTTGAACTCTGATTTCATTCATTTTAAGAACTGACTTATGCAAAGTATACTTACTCTGCAGCCCAGTTAAAGTTATCAGCATTATCAAACATACCAATTCAGGGGGGCAAAATGTTTTCTTCCTTGTATTCTTATTTTTTACCTTCCAACTGCAGAAATAAACACTAGACCAACATCTAATTTCTCAGAGACTTAAGAAAATCTAATAAATTTGACATGATTTTTGCTTTAAGTATGGGAGATATCTTGCAACTTTGATTTAATTACCATCATACCTAGAGAGTCCATTTACTGGCTCTAAGTCTTTCATAACATTCATTCAAACATGAGAAAAAGGCTATTGAAAGGGGGTGGGAATATTCATACTATCAATCTAATCTTAATACAACTTTAATTAAAATATACATGAATTAAGATAAGAAACTTACCCTCACTTCCTTGGAGAATGGAGGCTCACTTTAGATGTAGGCCTACACTGGAAAATGAATAAGAAATATTATTACTGGAACTCATATTTAATGACATACACTCTAGTTACCGACATAATCACATACAATATACTTGGAAGACGATCTTTCTTCTCCTCTTTTAAAATTAATTTTCTACAAAAAGAAGTCAATATTTACTTAAAAATTGGAAACTGTTCGTAAAAATGCACCACAATCGTCCTAAAAAAATCCACTAACTCATCACAACAACTAACGAGAATGACAGGAGCCCTCAGATCGCATCAGATTCTTGGTGATCCACCCTCACACACCCGGCATGAAAAACAGTAACGTAACGCGAGCCGATACACAGGCACGGCAAACATTCCTATTCGGACAGCTTTCGACATTAAAATTAATTATGCCACCGAAATGATTTTTTGCGCACTCTGCATATTTTTTAATAAAACAATTCTCATTGGATCTAGAATGTAACATTTTCGAACGAAAAAGTTCTTGAATATTTATTTGGGATTAGTCATTGTTTTTGATTAAGGTGTCAAGATCGTTTAAACTGAATTGCTGGACAGGCCACAACACTATAACACCTCTAGTGAAATAATTTTTTTAGCTTTCTTATGCCCAGTAATGGTTTTTAAATAGTAAATCATTTTTAAAATTTGTCTTTACAGATTTATTGTAAAAATATGAATGGAAATAAGTAATTATTCAAACCAAATTGTAATGAAGTAGGCCCTACGTTTGATTGAATTAGTAATTCGAAATGAAAACAGATCATGATCTCGCCTAAAAAAATATCCAAATTTAATCTTAGAGATGGTTTTGATATAATTTTAACATTCTTGATACACAAATTGTGTTAAAAAACAATAAATCATAAACTTAATGCTACAAACGTAACAGTTTAAACCAAGAAATGCACTATACCTGGTCCAGTGAATTTTTGGAAAATATTAGAATGCAATTTTGAAGGCTTTATTTAAAAAACGAATTTAAAATAAAATTGTTCAGATTTCGATTTCTGGTTGAGGTTATGTAATAATTTTTAAAAAAATTCGGATTGCTTAACAGTCTTATTGCCTCCTATCTGTCATATAAAAATAGGGCCTATTAAATCATGTTAAAACTATTATTCAATGCATAAATGGTTTCCGATGCGATAAAATAGCGCGGATTTGCCATTTTATGAGTGACAATGCAATTGTTGATACGAGATTAGTGAAAGCAAATACACAAGTGCTACCTATGAATTTAAAACGTGGAAATATCAAGGCTTAAGTTTTCTCATCGGGCTTTTGGTTCGTGATTCGTAAAGCGACTCTGAACAGAAATATTAGCATAACATACGGGTATCTTTAAAATATAATACATTTTTAATCCATGTTTAATGAATATTACCTTTTTATTATAAAATGAACCTGAGCATGAGCATGTTACGCCCGAAAATTTAATTGGAGGATTAGGCGATTAGTTAAACGGTTGAACTTTTTTAAACCACTTATTAGGTGCAGATAATGATTTACTTGATGACCACCTTGGTAAGCATGATGCAAGAAATTTATATCATGACTGCAAACATCACGCAATCGTCAACAACGATTGCAGTGGCACTAAAACATAACACAAACTTTGACGTACCTAGTATTTGTAATTATTACATAAAATTAGAACATGTGTAGAGAAAATCATAGGAATAAGTAGGCAACTATTAATTATAATTCAAACAATGCTGACTTCGTCTTCGTCTTCGCTGACTGAATGCTATCTTCGTCAAATTGCTTGAAATACAATACACAATATCCATTTTCAAACTTTTTTAAAGTTCCACTTCAACAGGAAAATTGACCTTAACTGCATGACCAATACCTACTTCATTATTATCCATGCTGAATCTGTACATCTGAATTGTGTCCAACAAAATTCGTCGTCATGGAAACAGTGTCAGATCCAGAGGATGGGGGAGATATCTTCACCTAGCCATTTTGCAGTCATTTTATTCCAGGTAGGAATTTCAGAGCTCAAGAAAAGTGCAAAGACTTCACCTTTTTTTATACACCACTCGAATTTTGTCGTTAAAATGAAATGAATAAATGCCAAATTTCATAACTACAGCTGAAAATGTCGGACGTCTCAATATTTAGAACATATTCCAACAAATTAGCAGAAGCGATTTTAAGAGTAGTATGGAAATGAGACCAGGTTCCCCCTAATCTACCGCATCTTCTTAGCGAAATTTAGTGATACACACTGATAAGTTTTTTCCCACACGATTATCACTGCAATTTCTATGTAGTGTAGATAAATCTTACGGCCGAAATCGGGCTGTTTGGAGAATCTCGCTTCGCACATACGCCAAACTCTTTGGATAAAGCTGTTCGAATGATGCTGAATGAATCTTCGGACATCATTTGGCTACTGTTATAATTAGCCACAGAGCCCTGACTAAAGTTCGGTGATTGTCCGAGTGTGATGAGTGTTGTGTATTCGCGAGAAGTATTTTGACATAAAATGAATTGAAAATTAGGCGTTGCACAAACGCGAGGTTCTGTTATTTAAATCACAAATGCCGAAACCTCGTCGCAAACTCGGAGACTATACTGAGCATCACAAGAGAAGTAACATTAATTTTAACAATGGTACATAATGCATTATTTACCATTTGGACTGTATAAATGTGTATAAACAACCTGTAACAAGTATTGCACTACAGCCTCCGGGTCAATGACCCCTATCTCGATCAGGTTTTTCGTCCAGTTTCCCTGATCCATTGAGCAAATGCTGAGATGGCCCCTTGTTTTGCTTCTGGACATAAATGTAACTTCATTTTCTGTGCACGTCTTCTAGAATTCAGTGGGAAATACAATTATTCAAATTATCGTTTCCATGTTGTCGCGGCAGGAAGTATTATTCCGAAGGACAACATGGATAAGAGCCAAAATTTATTGCTTATTTATCCTTGAAAATAGATTTTATTACATTGGAGGTTTTTTTAAAAATTTAAGTAGAATATGACTTAGTGTAGGGATCACAGAATTTTGAAAATGTGCACACAATTCATTTTTCCCCATAGCACGTCATACGCAGTTTGAACAGTTTTTTGACGTAAAATAAATAAATAATAAAATAAAATAAAATAAAATAAATGGATAAAAATGGGTAAATGGGTAAATAAAAAAAGATCGTCACAGAAAGAATTCCTGATCAGAAATGGGTACATTACTCCAAACTTTCTCAAGAAAATAGAAACAAACAGACAGTGCACCCAAAATTTTAGACACAATGTTCGTTTCCGAAACTTCTTCCTATGAAATTCTCAAAATAATCGGTAAACTAAAAAATAAATATTCGTCCGGTTTAGATGAATTCCCAGATTCTTTGTTAAAGACTTGTGCGTATGCCATTATACACCCGTTAACTCACATATTTAATGCATCTTTCTGCACTGGAACGTTTCCAGATATTTTCAAAACAGCTAAAATTAAGCCGCTCTTCAAAAAAGGCAACAAAAATGAAATTCAAAATTATCGGCCCATCTCTCTTCTATCAGTTTTTTCAAAAATATTAGAGAGACTTTTTTACGTACGAATGGAAACCTTTCTCACTAAACACGACGCGCTTTCAGATTGCCAACATGGATTTAGAAAATCAAAATCAACGGAAACAGCTATATTTTCTTTTCTTAAAGATGTCGCCTCATCATTAGATCAAAACGAGGCACCTATTGGATTATTTTTAGATCTCTCAAAAGCTTTTGACATCATTGATCATGACATTTTACTTTCAAAATTACCTTCATATGGAATCCGTGGTATTGCTCTAGATTGGTTATGTTCGTACCTTAAACAACGATCTCAGAAAGTTGAAATACCTTACTGGAATGATGGAACATTACGTACGCACCTTTCCGACTCTTTGCCCGTTGCATGTGGAGTTCCTCAAGGATCGATTTTAGGCCCTATTCTGTTCCTACTTTACGTAAACGATATGCCCTCGACGATTCGAAACGGAAGAACGGTTCTCTTTGCGGATGATACGAACATCCTTTGCAATAAAGAAACCGTAAATAGTACAATATCAGATGTTTCAAATTGGTTCCGAAATAACAAATTAATAGTAAACGAAAAGAAAACGGTTTTAATGCAGTTTTCCATTTCAAATAAACAATTCTGTGCTCCATTGAAAATGAACAGTGTACCATTGACTCATGTTAATGCAACAAAATTTTTAGGTCTCTCAATTCAAACCTTAAATGGAACGTCCATTTAAATGAATTGAACACAAAATTAAGTTCATTATGCTACGCGTTCAGAATTCTTGAAAATTCAGTCAGCCTTCATACTGCTCGTTGTGTATACTTCGCGAATGTTCATTCCCGCCTGAGATATGGCATAATATTCTGGGGAAATACATCTCATAGCTCCCAGACTTTTAGATTACAAAAACGAATTGTACGAATAATAACCAAATCCCACCCACGTGATTCTTGTAAGCCTATCTTCATTAATCTAGGAATTCTACCATTACCGTGTCTTTTTATTTACGAATCAGTGGTTTTTGTAAAAAATGACTTGCTTAAGGGCGGGAATATATTTTCAGAAAATGCCGAAGTCTATTACTATAACACTCGACGTAGAAATCATATTCATCAGGTGACAGTATCAACAGCTCATTACAAAAAATTCACATACAATACATGTACATTATTTTACAACACTTTGCCAGATGACATTAAACGATTAAATTCGATAGAAAAGTTTAAATCCCAAGTGAAATCGTTTCTGCTGTATAACTGTTTCTATACAATTAGAGACTATACTGAGCATCACAAGAAAAGTAACATTAATTTTAACAATGATACATAATACATTAATTACCATTTGGACTGTATAAATGAGTATAAACAACCTGTAACAACTATTGTAACACAGCTTCCGGGTCAATGACCCCATCTCGATCAGGTTTTTCGTCCAGTTTCCCTGATCCATTGAGCAAATGCTGAGATGGCCCCTTGTTTTGCTTCTGGACATAAATGTAACTTCATTTTCTGTGCACGTCTTCTAGAATTCAGTGGGAAATACAATTATTCAAATTATCGTTTCCACGTTGTCGCGGCAGGAAGTAATAAGAGCCAAAATTTATTGCTTATTTATCCTTGAAAATAGATTTATTACATGGGAGTTTTTTTGTTTTTTTTCTCCCTTTCAAAATTCAAAATTTATTGCTTATTTATCCTTGAAAATCGATTTTATTACATGGGAGTTTTTTTGTTTTTTTCTCCCTTTCAAAATTCAAAATTTATTGCTTATTTATCTTTGAAAATCGATTTTATTACATGGGAGTTTTTTTGTTTTTTTTTTCTCCCTTTCAAAATTCAAAACTTAAGTAGTATATGATTTAGTGTAGGGATCACAGAATTTTGAAAATGTGCACACAATTCACTTTTCCCCATAGCCCGTCATACGCAGTTTTTAACTGTTTTTTTGACGTAAATAAATAAATAAATAAAGATTTGGATATGAAATAGAAGAAGATGTAAACAATTCTCAGGAATGTGAGGCGGAAATAACTGAAAAATATGTGAAAATTGCATTGCAAAAGGCCAAAACAAACACAGCTCCAGGACCAGGAAATCTTAGGATGGAACTTCTCAAGTGTGGTGGAGACATGGCTATAAAATATTTAAAGAGACTGTTCAACAATACAGAATTAGGAGAAGAACAAATTATTGAGAAATTCAGAAGCAGGAATGTAGATCTTTTCCTGACATTTATAGATCTTGAAAAAGCCTATGATAGTGTTCCGCGAAGTAAGACAATGAGACGAGTAAATGTAAAAGAAAAGTGGATCAACATTGTCAAGAATCTATATGAGAACACTGAAGCGGAAATTAAAATTGGAAAAATTGTAACTCAAAATATATTTGTAAATAAAGGTCTTAAGCAAGGATGTGCTCTATCGTCAATTTTGTTCAATATTTACCTTGAACAAGCTTTCCATACATGGTACAAAAGTGTTTAGGTGTGGGAATTGAAATTGAGGACAACAACCTGCCCTCTCCCCTGTAGAGTTAACGGAGGAGTTCCATAGGGCCCCGTCTTGGGACCCCTAATGTGGAATATATTGTACTACGGCGTACTAAAAATAGAAATGCTTGAATGTGCCGAGATCATCGGTTTTGCGGTGACGTAACACTCACTGTAGTGAACAAACATATAGAGGAAGTGGTTGAAATCGTCAATGAAGCCGTAACTTTAGTCCATCGATGATTAACCTCGGCTTGCATCTAGCGGACCACAAAACTGAGGGTATTCTCGCCACAAATTAGAATGTGATAGAATCCATCACCATTTCAGTGTGAGACAAAAAAATCTACTCTGGTCCGCATCTGAAGTACTTAGGAATTGTGATTGACGCGAGGTTACATTTTAGCAATCACCTACAATATGTCAACGATAAGGCGGCAAAAGCGATGATGGCCTTGACAAGACTAATGCCAAATATTGGAGGACCGAGACAGGAGCCGAGACGACTGCTGTCAAATGTCATCACTTCGAACTTCCTAAATGCTGCTCCAGGAAGGGCAGCAGCAATAAGTATGACAAAGAACAGACAGAAGATAATCTCTGTGTACAGAACTGTCCTAAGGGAGGGAGTTCTCGTATGATGCAATGTGTAAAGTGACAGGCATGCCTCCAATCGAGCTCCTAGTGGCCGAACGACACAGGCTCTACCAACGCCGCGGACAGAAATAGAGAAAGGTAGACCTGATAGGCCACGTAGAAGAGACGCGAGACCATTAGCAGAGGCTATGGGACAGCTCGCAAAAGGGGAAATGGACGCATCGACCCATTCCATAACGTAGAAGTTTGGCAAGGTGGACTTCCATCTAACGCAGCTGTTGACTGAACACGGCTGTCTCCGAGGGTATCTCTTCCGCTTTCAGCTGACTGAAGATCCAGCGTGTCTCCCGTCAGCTCCCGGGTAGCAGACGATGCAGAACACGTTTTCTTGGTCTGCCCTCGGTTAGAAGAAGACACAACACATCTCTGCCGGCAACTCGGACAGCAACTGCTGCCCGATAACATCGTTAGGGGAAATCTGGTTTTTACAGAGAAGTGGAAAGCAGTGGCGGCCTTCGCGGCCCAAATAATAAAGAAGACGCGAGAAGCGGGTGAGAATGGTACCCTAGAATGATGCCAAAAGGCTAAGGGGCATATCCCCTATTCACCCCCCGCGGAGAAATGTCTAGCGGCGGTTGCGTGGGGGTAGAAGCCTAGGGAGGGAGTTTTAGTGAGTAAAAATCTCACACTACCAGGTGCTACGGGCTACATGGTGTCTTTTGACAATTTCCATCTACTCTCGAAAAAAAATATTAAAAAATAGACGGTTTCAGACGTTGTGCATTCTGTCCGTAACTTGATGCGCGTTCATGAAGCGCCGGTTTTTTCCCACCGTAAATTCACAAGTATGAATTCGTTCATAAATATGAAGAGTCAACTGAAGTAATGTGACGCAAGAATGCGTAGTTGTCTTGCATAAGGCTCGCGATGTACTTAAAAAAAGACAAAAGCGCAAGCATAGCGTCAGGCGTCCAATAGTATATTATGAAACGATGATGTAATGATGGGTATTAATACACGAGTGTTATATTACGACACGAGCGATGTACGAGCGAGTATCGTAAACTTTACACCAGAGTATTAATACCCATTACATCGAGTTTCATTCAAGACTTTCTTCGACTTTTATAAGTTAATCTTATACAGTGAATCGTTTCGTGGCAGTTGACATGTAGGATTCAGCCAAGGCCACCTAACCCTACTCTCGTATGCTGCCGCAGGTGGCTGTGGTTACCAGTTCGCAGGGAGTACTGCGCTAGTCAAATAGGATCAAAGTAAAATTAGTATCCAGTTTCTTTTAGATAATATTCCACGAAAAAATACTAATAATAAAAGAAATTGAAACTGACAAGCATAATAAATCAAATTCAATTTTAATGAACACATTCGAACGAAACATTTACTAGAACGTTTCTCAATGAATAATTATGTGTCAATACTTGGATTGTAAACTTCTCTGTGGTTGAATTTGGGGTGCGTGGAACCAAGGCTCTCTGGTCTCTATATTTGTAACTTCGTTCATCATAAAATCAGAATCTTTGAAAACATTCTATTGAAGGGGAAAATACCATGTTTCATGAACCCATCAATAATATCGTAGGGGTTGAGAGCCCTTTCATGGGCGGATTTCATACACTCTGCAACATGCATGGTACATTGTGATTGGCCTTCCTTGAAGACTTAGCACATATGAACAAAGTGCATCATTATAAAATATTTATAAGAACCATATTCACCAAGTGGCTGCAACTTATGTGAAGTATGTGGAGGAAGAGTCAAATTGTACCTCCAGTTGTGTTTTTTTTCTCCCAATATCTAAAGTTCTTATAGATGGCTCAGTCTGCCCCAGTGGCTCTGGTTCATAGATTCCCTTGAACACATTTCAAAATGATTTTGAATTTACAAGTTAACCCTGAAAGAGAAATATAACGGCAGTCATTGTGATTGAACGGCAGAGAACCATTCATTATCTTGATTAAAACATTAGCAGTTTTTCACCACGCAAAAATGTATAGGTATTTTTTCTACTTCGTAAAAAACACGGAATTTGTACCTCATATTACAAAATATCAAATAGAACCGCGTGTATCGTTGGCAGCTATTTGCAGTCTTCACGAGGGGCACTCAGGTAGCGATGCCAAACATTCGGCATGGTCAAATAAATGTTCCCTCCACAACAACGACAAAAAACCAACAATGGTTCACAGAACCCTGTGATTCACTGTACCTCCTGCTCCCCTAATATTCTGGGAAATACATCTTATAGCTCCCAGACTTTTAGATTACAAAAAAAGCATTGTACGAATAATAAGCAAATCCCATTAACATCATTCTTATAAGCCTCTATTTTTTAATGTAGGCTTTTTACCATTACCTTGTCTCTTGATTAATCAGTGGTTTTCATCAAAAATGACTTGTTCAAGGATTGGAATATATTTTCAACAAACGCCGGTCTGTAACTACAACACTCGACGTATAGCAATCATATTCATCAGGTGGCAGAATCAACAGCTCACTACAAAAAGTCACATAAAGTATATGTACATTATTTTACGACATTTTGCCAGATGACATTAAACGATTAAAAATGATATGGAACAAAATTTTAAATCCCAAGTACATTTTTTCAGCTGCATAAATGTTTCAATGCATTAGAGACTGTACCGAGCATCAAAAAGGAAAGTAATATTAATTTTAATAATGATATTTATTGTTTTATTTACCATTTGGTCAGTATAATTCTAAACAACTTGTAGCAAGTATTGTACCACAGCTTCTGGGTCAATAACCCCCTTTTCGATAGGTTTTTTTACATTCAGTTCTCTGATCCTCTGAGCGAATGCGAGAAGTAGCGTACCCGTGCATGTTAAATTTCACCCTCTTCCCTATCTTTCCTTTTCCACATTAAGAGGGAAAGTTGCTAACGGAACGCGTTTATTTGTTTAAAAAAATTGAAAAGGTAACTTCCAGTGTACTTATAGAATTTAAAATAAAAGTAATGAACAATGAAATTGATGTTTGAAACAAATTTTGAATAAAGGTTTATTTAATATTATAGATATGTTCTTGGAACAATTCACTACACAATCCTTAAATACAACATTTGAAGTAATTGTACATTATTCTTTGATAGTTATCTTTTTGCTCTCCTTGATATTCACAAAAATATTAAAAAAAGCTTTTTTTACTTCCGAGAAAGCTACGTAA
>BLKR01001426.1:210000-290566 GCA_011170035.1 Teleogryllus occipitalis
AATGGTCCCCGTAAGTAAACTCCGTATTTTTAACGGGAATGTCGTCCCAGGGGGTTCTGATACTGAAAGTGTGTTTTTCGTCAATGAGTTACTAGTAGCCTAAACCGTTTATTTCATTTTTACATCGATGAATTTCCACCTATTGAATTAGCTGATGCGGCCCTTCACACATGAAATGGATTGGCAAAAGTTCATTTAAGGGATTTACTTTTTATGTGTTGGCTGAAGAGCTTATGGGAAAGAAGGTGCAATTTTCTATTACTAACCATTACCAATAATATGAGAAAGTATCTGGTAATGTAGCACACCTAGCTTTGTACTGCATATTGGTCCTGTATCTAACAAAATGATCAATTTTACTTTCTAAGTGGGGTTTAAAAATCATGCTGTTGGTCAGTTGAATGAATGAAGAAAGATTTGCCATACATAGGAGGTACAATATTTGCAATTCATTACCACTTCACATATGTAATAATTACAAATAGTATGATAAAGTGTGTGTGATTTTGTAGCACCATTAATAGATAACTTCATTACACTACGTTCTTTGTAATGTTTTTCTCCAATAAATGAAATTGAGTGCATTGTTTGATTTTACACCAATAATATTATATTCCCTATTATTTTCTATTGTGGTATTTATTTCTTAAGAATTTAATGAATAAATTATCCTATGCATTCTATTTTCCAATTTTACTTTCCAATTTTTCTTGTAAATAGATGTTAGCTGTATACACAAAAATATTTTAACATTTTCCCCCCATAAATGAAATTGTACAATATTTAATTTCTTACAAAACTTCAGAGTAGATAATTTTCATTAACAGGTAAAAAAAAGAGTTAATGAAAAATTCTGTAATTGTGTTCTTTGTTTTGTTTCATTTATTTCCAAAATGCTTACTTTCAGGGCTTTTTCATCTAGTGTAAAAGAGGTAAATAGGGATTGAAGTCTTAAATATACTTTTTGGAACAAAACATTATACTGATACCCCTAACACATCTGAATTACAAAACCAACATAGGACAAAAGTTATAATTATTTCTTTTTTTCACCAACTTCAGAATATTTTGTAATTACTTTCCACACACTTTGTTAAAATGTTTTGAATGTTTGTTTTCTACAAACTTCTGAAAAAGCAATTCACAGTCTAAAATGGTTTATTGCATTAAACATACTAGATATAGAGAAGAACTCTAAGAAGGGACTACTTTGACAGGTCGGGAAACGAATGTCGATGACATTCCAAGAGATATAGTGATGAAGTCATTTACAAATTAACTATCTGTAAACGAACGCACTGACAAAATGGGTGCATGAACATAACCTGCAGTTATGTTGGCAGCAGTGGCCAAACTAGCTGTTGAAGAGGCCCCTTATAGAAATCTCACTATAGGAATTAGCACTTGGCTTTTTGAAATTATCCTTGTACTTCTGTAATCAAATAAGGGAAGAAAAAAAATACCATTTGAAATGATGCAATTCAATCCTAAGCGTAAATTACACCGCTCGACATGCTTCACAAGAAATCTGATTAGTGGATCTAGTGCATTTTTTTTTAATACTGAATTCAGATATGTATTCAGAATTTTTCCGTCAGGCACAGCTTTTTTGTGACAGCTACTTTTTAAAATCTGATTTAACATTCTCATAGGAACCTTTACCTTATATGTAGCAATTTTATTCAAGCTGTATTTAAGCAAATTATATGTAATATCATGCTGAAACACCAACAGGTAATACTGTGCAGATTCATTCCTGTTTTGACATTCTCAGACCAGTTAATCTGGCATTGTGATGTGTCAGTATTCAGGTGTCTATGAGCTTGTTAGCATGAATATCACTGGTGATACATTTCTTTCCTTTGTGTTTAGAAGTGCATTGTGTGAGCTGTGTTTTAATGTTTTGTATTTTCATCATGCCATGAACTTGTGAAATCATGCTGATAATTTCTGCTGAATTTGTGGTGAGCTGACTTGAAAGACTCAGAGGAAAAATTTAATGCCACTTGGGAAAAAGGTGTTATCAACATTACATTGGCTGTCAAGTTGGTGATTTTAAATAGAGATGGGCCTCAAATATATATTTTGATGTTAAAAATGTTGTCTTGATAGAAAAATGGTACACATCACACAGCATTTGCGAATTCCTATAATTTGGAGGGAATTGAAGGATCTTTAAGTGATTATTATTTGTTTGACAAATATTAAAGGAATGTCATACCCTTGAGCAGAGAAATGTGTCATATGTCCATTTATTGAATCCTGAAAAATGTATTTATCTCCATTGCATATTAAATTAGGAGGAATGAAAAATCTTGTAAAAGTGATGGTTAAACTTTCTGATGGATTCTTGTACTTGAATTGAAATTTCCCAAAGTAAGTGATTCTAAATTGAAAGAAGGGATTTTTTAGGACCACAAATGCAGTCATTAATGGCTGATAAATATTTTGAAGAACTATTAAATCCATTGGAAAAAGCAGCCTGACTGTCTTTCAAAAATTTATTTTGAAATTTCTGTGGAAACCATAAAGCAGAAAACTATTGGACCTAGTGACTGATCTTTGCATTCTTATAAAACTATGGGATGTAACATGTCTTCAAAAATTCACTTCTGAGACTTCTCCTCGAAAATCTTGGGGCTGTCAGCAATAAGAATGGTGCATTTTCATCAGTAAATTTCTACAAAGGTACTAAGGCAAGCATAGTTCTAATATATCGGCTGACTACTGTTCAACCAAGAAGAGATGTTTCAGATACGAATATGCCCGAAAATCCCACAATACCACTTTCTAGGCACAGAATGAGCAGTCAGTTATGACAGGATGAGTAGTATACTATTTCAAGATGGGTAGCTAGTTACTGATTTTATTAAAAATTATAAAAAGTTCAATTGCATATCACAAAACATTACCCTGATGTGGGAAAACTCAAATGATATTTAAATTCAGTATGAAAAATACTTATAGAATCTGTTATTTTCATTCTTGTGAAAGAAAAAAAATTTTTTTTTGTAGACCAGTGTTATCTTTATCCAGCTATTCTATATTACATTAATACAATTAGGAATTTAAGCTCGCTGATGTAAAAACAACACTTAATGAGGTGCCAAAATATTCACTGTCTTTTTTTCTTGCATTTTGTTGTCTTGCTCTGGGGCATGACAATAGATGCAAAACTCTATTCTTTGTAAGCTATTGGCTAAAAAAAATGGTGATGAAACCGGCTATATCAACCTTTTACCTTAGAAATTGGACAACCCACAGATTGCAGCTTTTATGCTAAGCTTCCAACTTCTAGGTAATGGGGTCTGATTACATACAGTTCATGTGGGATTCATGGTGAATTAAGATTCCACGATATCTATTCTCATTAATCATCACATCACCTTTCATTCCATTACATCATCATCATATTTCAACATCATTTTAGGGAAAACTGATAACAAATATAGTAGAAAGCCAGAAGGTTTCGGATCAACAGCAGTTTTGACATCTCCCCGAAATGTTTGAGACAAATATAAAACAGAAGACTGAAGAATCACATTGCTGGCTACAAATGCTAAAAAAGCTGTTCCTTAGTACCGATTGTCAAAATATTAATTCTTGAAGTACGTGTAGTATTCGGACAAGAAGATTCGCTTTTCAAATTTAAATAGATTGAAATCCCAGAACTCTGGCTATTGTATCCCATTTCCATCATATGATAATCTAAAGAAAACTTCTGACAATTAAGTTTTTAACTACTATTTCAAACTAAAACTAATATCTTTTCATTATTTTCAGAACCAAATGAACGGAGGTACTTTTCAAAACACATGAAATAAATTCAAATTATAAGAAAAATTACAAACTTGAAGCTATTTGCCCAACAGATGATCGAAAAATTAATAATCATTAAAAAAAATACCCATACTGATGTTTTATAAGGTCTAATATCTTCTTTTATAACTATCCCTGAATTCATTTTCAAGCCAGATTCTTCGAAAAATATTCTAATTCTTCTTAGACTTCACCAAGACAATCAAACTTGATATTTCCTAGTTTTCCAGAAACTGATCATAAACATTACCATGATAAGTTGAGTTGGCTGATTATTCATGCTGTAATAATGATTTGAGATCATGGATTAACATTAAAAAATTGATCTGTTTATGTATACTAGATTAATTCGTGTAACACAATGGCAAGATATGTTGTTCGGCTCAAATATCTTTTTTCATAGCATATCAGCTCATTTGCACAGGTCATGGATATTTCTCTTAATTATTATAAATACGAGATTGATATTGATCATACACACATTTCTTAATTATTAAAGAAATTTTAAAATGAAAACTGGCAAAAGCTGTCAATGCATTACAATACACAAGGTGAATTCCTATTTGCTTAATCTTCTTTTAACTATGATGATAACAGACTTTCATTAACATTTTTTACTGGTTTTCTCAAGACAATAAATGCCATGGTGATCACTTTCATTGAGATGCAGTTGTTCATGAAGTTTCACCAAGTTCTTGTACATGGTCATGTGGTACAATAGGGAGTTTTTGCACATTTCAGCGGGCAACAATCGACTGCAATTTCAATCTTCTGTGCATGCGCAGATGCACAAAAATGATGAGAAACTTGAACTGCATATGTGAAGAAGATCAATAATGTTTTTGAATGTTTCAAGTTTCAAAGTTGCAAAAAATCCTAAATATTTCAAATATTTAGGTTGCCATATCTCACTTAAAGAGAGATATTGATTTAGACAAAAAATTAAATAAATTTAGAAATATTTTTTGGTTCAATACATAGATATTTAGAAAATAGAACAAGGAAAGAAAAAAAGAATAAAGTTTTAAAATTTTTGTTATTTTCATTTGTGCATCTTGATACATTTTTTAAAAATTTTTTAAATTATTTTTAAATACAGATGGTGAACCAATGCTATTGTTCGGAGACAAAGCAAGAGTATCATCAAAGGAAGAGAAGTCCAGAATACAGGCAGCAAAAATGAAATTCATGAAAATCTCGGCTTTACAATTTTAGATAAACAAAAATACATTGATATAAGAAAGGAATTGGGAGTAGAACCACTGCTTGAGAAACTGAAAAGAAATAAGAAGGGATACGGTGAACATCTACACGGATGCCAGACAGGCTACCAGCACTCATAGCGGACGGCTGATGCGGAGGAAGGGGAGACATTGGAAAGTCAAGTGCACCGTATCAGTTTCTAAGAATCTAACTTTTGAAGAGCCAAAGATAAAATTCCACCATTATTACTGTTATGCAATAATTGACAACAAAACTTAAGCTTTAAAATGCAATTAAATTATGTATATAACAGTTTAAAAAACAAAAATAAGACTTAAAAAACTGTCACTTTATTCTCTTACTGCAAAGCTTTAACTCTTTTACATACTCTTCAACTTCTGCTTTAGGGTATGGTTTTAATACTAAACAAGTGCAGAAATTTTCTGGTTTTTCAATCCAAACAGTGTGGTCAATATTATTGTCCTTCAGAACTGACACCAATTTTTCTATGCTGGGAAGATCAGGGGCCTAGAAAACAACAGCAAAATATGAAAATATTACTTGTATTCGAAATGTTAATACAAATTTATTAAGCAGCATCTTACTTCTAAAACTACTTTATGCATGTTGTCAAGATCCTGCAAATATTCTTGTACATATGGATCACTGTAATGTTTAGCCATGACAGCAGTAACACCATGACATGCTTGTGCAATTGTCGGACCAACTTTCCAGGTCTTTAGGAGATCTCCTCGCAATATTACGTATTGAACCAAATTTTTCGACATTTCAGTTCAGAATTATTCAACACTTCGGATACACAGAAAACTTCATTCACTATAAATATTTTAGAATATAATTTAATCCACGCGAAAACTCTTAAACCAGAAATAATTTGCGTAATTTTCAGCCAATTTTCATATATTCTCGGGAAAAAAATAATTTCCAGACACAAGCATCGTGTGACACATGCGGCCTAGTGCACCAAAAGCCTATTCGCTTACAAAAACGTACACGTGAAACCACAGTAGCACAGTGCTAGTCTCTTGCGCATTGTATCCGACTTCAGCCAATGAGCATCAGATACCAGTTTGCGTCACAATATTAGCGGGAATTTTAAATAAAGCCAGATTCCAAAATTTTTCACGCTACAAGACATTGAAACAGATTTATGAAGAATTTCTTTCAAATATTGCATCTTGTACACCTTCATCGCCATCGGGTTATTTTCGGTTTGTTACTGTTGAAGATTGTAACTTTATACAACTTTCAAAATGTTTATCACCACTTCAGCTTCCGGGTCAATGACCCCCCTCTCGATCGGGTTTTTGTCCAGTTTCCTTGATCCATTGAGCAAATGCTGAGATGGCCCCTTGATTTGCTTCTGGACGTAAATGTAGCTTCACTATGCGCACGTTTTGTAGAGCTTTCCTTTTGCTTATAGTGGTAGTAGAGCTTAGGGTGAGTTTCTATTTAGTTAGCAATACAGAACAATCAAATCTGCAGTTCGTTTACTGTTACAAATACGTTTTCTATAACTCGGAAACGAAAATATCTAGTTTTTGAAATGTTAATCTCTCGCTTTTTAATTTTATTATTATTATTATTATTATTATTATTTATCTTTCAACAATTAATAGTTAAATTGTTCGGAAGGGATTCTGAAACTCAAAAAAGCGTGCGCAGATGCTTTTCTCCCACATACGTCACATACATTGTTTTACTGTTTTTGACTAAATAAATACTTCTCGCTTTTCATGTAACATGGCGGTCAGCGTCTGGCCTGGCTTTTCAAACGAAGTGCCCGTGCTCTGGTCACGTAGATCATGACACAAACTGGTGCTGCGCCGAACGACCAAAAGTGATGCAGCGGAGGAGCCCAACCATCCCTTTCCACCATGGAGAACAATACAGTAGAATAGCTGAGAATAAAAGTGTGCATCATGGTGGAAAGATATGGGTGGGCTACTCCGACGCACTGATTTTTGCTCAGCACCGGTTTGCGTCATGAACCACGGGAATAGACCACAACACCCCACTTCGTTTGAACGGCCAGACCAGTCGCTGGCCGACATGTTGCATGGAAAGCGAGAAGTATTGAGAAACATTTGGAAAATGTCATAAAGTGACAATTTTCAATGGTGACCAACCAGAAATAACACGATGGTGTATAAAAGGAAATATTTAAAAGAAATGCTTTACATATCTGTTTTAATGACTTGTAACAATGTGATCATTTTGATATCTGGCCAGCATTTAAAAATCCTCCTATTAATGTGACGCAACTGGCGCCGGAAGGTCATTGGCTGAAGTCGGAATCGATGAACATTAGCTCACGCATATCTTTCCATCATGAAGCCACAATCTAATAACTGTTATTAGACTGTGATGAAGCTATGGGCATTATTAGCTATGAGTAATAATTTCCTCCATGGAGCTAGTATTCCTAGTTTCATGCTTTCCATCATGGTGTGCATAAGCCAGGGACGTCACAAACTTGAAGCCACCTGAAACAAAGATCCGCCATTGCTGTGTCCAAAATGCTTGTAGGCGTTTTCCCGTTGAGGTGTATTATTTGTCATGGTTTTTAATATTTAAAAAACTTGATCAGATTAACAAACTTTCGTAACAGTTCGTCATGGTCACTTGTGTGGCTTATTGCTGTACAAATCGTTTGGGGGAGGCGTGAATTAATATTCCCATGTATTAGTTACTTTATATGGTTTGGAGAACATTGTGAAATTTGAAGGTATGGTTAATTTTCGTGATTTTTATCTTCATACCAAGGAGTGCACTGTGGATTAGTTGTGCGAAAAGACAACTGCCAGCCTACTACACAGAGCATGTTATGCTCAGTTAATTTACGAAGATGATTTTGAAAAAAAGGCTTTATGAAACGTATGTTTATGGAAATTCGCAGTCCCAACAATTTTAGCAGCTTTCCTACCTCACCAGAGAGAAGTGAATTGTGGAGGAATAATCATTCACTGAAGATGTCTTCGAAAGGATAACAAACATTATTATTTTTGACATCTTCTACAAAGAATTCCGGAAGTTTTGCATAATGTTCACAGGCCAATTCCATTTAGGTCCGTGTTAACGCACGGGCCCGATGAGCCCAGGCCCCAAACGTTCAAGCGGCCCCGATAGTTCTTAAAAAAATTAATATCAAGGTTTTCAAAAAATAAAATAAAGACGTTATTTATGATTGAGCTATACGCAAGATTTCGACGTAAGGAAGTGATGTGAAGCGAATAGTTGGATAATATTTATAAAACGTAATGTTGCTGTGTCACGGTCGTGAGGTCGAGGGAGGAATTAAATTATTCTATTATAAACATGTGGTGAGCAAACTTATTTTCAAAGCATGTCAGATGCGCACGTCCGGTGGTAAAGTTCCGAGACATGCGCTCAGCACCAACTCAGCCCGCGCCTCGGGTCTCGCACCCGCGTTCCGCCCCAGCTTGGTGGCCAAGGTGCCAGCGAGGAAGCGCGTCAGCTGCCATGCAGGGAAAGGCACGTCGAAAGGTGAAGCGCTGAGCAAGCAAGGAATGAATGAATGAATGCCTTATTTTACGTGACGAGAGACTCAGGCCGTGAGGCCTGGTCTTCCGTTTGATTGATTGATTGATTTTTTCGTGTTTCCGGGCACGTCAACTGCTTTGGTCATTAGTCGCGTTAGTGTAGTGCATCATTTATTTTCTCGGGAGATGGCGGTGATATTTCTCCGCTGGATGGCAAGATCCGGCGCCGACCTACCGTCGGCTAGTGGGGTTTCCCCCTAACCAGGACTCTCCCACCAGCGCGGCACCGCCCCGCGGACAAGCTCTAAGCTCCCGACCGGTCTCCCGGAATATGTGGTAGTGTAGTGCATGTTAGTGTAAGTGTATGTGTGTAAGGGGAGAGGATAGGACAAGGAAGAGGAAGGAAAGATCGCGCGCGGTCCGTGGCCCGTTTGTTAGGGTACTGCTCCGGCATTCGCCTGGTGTTGATCAGAGAAACCACGGAAAACTACCGATCAGAGCAGCCGGCCGCTAGAATTCTCCTCCAGACAGCAACTGAATTCGACCTAGCTGAAAAGCTAGTGTCGAAAATCCTGCTGCCATCAGGACTCGAACCTAGGACCTCCCGATCAGAGGCGCTGCACCTGCTCTTCCGTCTGACCACTCAAATTTCGTTACGCTCCTTTCACCTACTAAGGGAGAAAGAAGGTATTACTTAGGCGATGAAACAAGCAATTTGAATTTAGCCCAGAGGCTTCATTTCGGCTTGGGGATCTTTTACATATAGTAAATTTACTAACATGGGACAGCCGGCTTTACTTCCCCTCCGAAGGAAAGCGTACGAAGGATTTTTTCGCCCTTAAAATCCACGGCTTCGATCGGGTTTGAACTCGCGAACTTGGGTATAACAGCCCGATACGCTAACCATCACCGCCGCTTAACACCATCGCCGTCGCCGGAAGGGGGTGAGAAGGGGAAGCGAGGCGGTAGCCGGGCGCGCAGGGGTCGGGGCATAGACAAATAATAAGTGTTCTATGGGTCGGGGACTTGGACGGGAGCGGGCAGCGAGACCAGATGTGTGGCGAGGCGAGAACTACGCGGGGAAGCTATGTTCAGGGCTGTCGGTATGGTGAGTTAGCGGAAACGCGAGCAAGATTAGTTTGTCCCCTATGCAAGTGTTAGAGATCAGATTCATGTTTATTTGATTTGGGAAAGTAAAACAAAAGTTAGCGTAAAGATCCAGATTGAATAATGTCATTATCTGGAGTTAATAAACCACCATAGAGAAAAGTAATTCACTTTCATTCAACCACATGCCCCTCGGGACGTTCCTTTGGGTGTTGCAAGACCCTACCTCTCACAGCTAAGCGAGTCGGGTGCCGGGAGAGAAGTGGAGGTAAATAGAGAAGAAAGAGATAGTGGCCTGAAAGCGAAGGCCCGAAAGAGTTCCAGATGATACAGAAGGTACAAATTGTGACAGCTGGTTAATGCGAGATTATCACTCAGTGATGAGTTTAGTTTTTTAACAAAACTTGTCTTTAAATTAGGGGGGATCGGTGAAAGGAAGAATGGGGGGCACCCAAATTAACGTAGACCCAAGGGCTCCCAAAGCTGTCAAAACGGCTCTAATTCTTTTACTGGCCCATCTACAAACTCCGAACTTTAGGGCCTTGCTCTTTTGACTTCATATGCGAGTACTTCAGTGGTGAATTCTGAACACTTCAACTACACCACTTTATGGAAGCTACCTCTTCCGTTGTTTTTTATTTTGAGCTTTTCCGAAATCCCAAAACTATGGTTTTCCGTCCTTAATAGTTGTTCTATAAGAAAATTACACAAACCACTAACTTCTGGATCATTAACATTTTCACAAAAACTTGAGAGAGGTGTAACTTACGACCAGAGAAGACTGTTCACCGCAATATATTGCGGTGCATACCGACCGTCCAGACACGCATCCTCCCCTCTCCCCGCCCTTGAAATATGAGGAGCCGTAGGTTATCGCAGTTGGCATGCGGTGTCGTCGCATGCACTAGCGAATTCTCTGGACAGCATTAAGAACTGTTTGAAACTTCTCACTCTAACGCACTTTATAGTGCTTGCGAATACGGAAGACTGGCTCTCGATAGCAAAAGTTATTTTTTCATATATGTTTTAAAGCTTTCAAAATCTCAATAACGTTTAAGAAGATTACCAGACGTATAAAATATTTCTTACACACTTCGAATTACTAGGTATACCGGCGGTATACGCGATGTATTGGAGAATTCGCCACTGGAGTACTTAATGATGATGAAAGGAAATGGTGAAATAAAAAAAAGTAACAGCACAGTAAAGCAATGTGCTTCTTTTTAATAATATATTTGGAATGATAGCCAGACCTCCAATATTGTCACAACACTAATTCTATGAGTATGTGCATCACATGCCTTCAGAATGTTAGCAGTGTTAAGTTTTTATTTATTTGCATATTTTTGGGAGAGATCGTGTGATAAATCTCAAAGGCAGAAGAATCACATTTAGTAATACAGTATTCTTGATGTTTTATGTTTGAGGTTATTTTGGTTTTCACGCACTCAAAATACTTTCCAGTGATCCCACAATTTGTAATGAAACTTCTCCGTTTTGGTTGTTATACTCTTCAATATTCCAAAAATTATTAAAATAAAAATGATTAAATTAATTAAATTATTAAAACAGCCAAAAGTCACAAGAAAAAATATTTTCTTTAAAACGAATCTCTCCCACTTATCGTCTTATTATTAATTATGAAGCAATTCCTTGGATTTCTACTAATACTTCAATTACCTATCTTGGATTACAACTAGATACTAAATTAACATTGAAATCACATGTTTTATCTATAATAAATAGAACGAATTTTATGCATTTAAAATTATTTCAATTTCTGAATAAAAATTCTCACCTCTCTGTAGATTCTGCATTGACTATATTTAAATATATAATTCGCCCGTCGTTAACTTATGCATGCCCCATTTGGAGTGGTGCAGCAAAATCTCATTCAAATTTAACTAGAGGTGCTACAGAATTGCACAGACTTTCTCGTAGTAAAGTTTTCTAATTTCCTTGGTGTGGACTGGTTTTACGGCCTTGATCCATCCTCATTCCAGTTGCCATCTATCGTCGCCCAAAGAACTTTTTTGACATTTTCTTAACTTTTCGCTTTTTTAATTGTGGAACCAAAATATTACTTCAAGAATATTAAAGAAGAGTAAAACCTCGTCCTAAATATGAATTTTCATTGAAAAATTTGAAGCCATTTTTAAGAAAATGGCGATTAAGCATTACTGTAAATGCGAAATTTGAAGCTCATTTCACAAGAATATATTAAGTTCTCGAAAACCTTCATTGGAAGTCATTTGGAGCACTTTTACTCAATTCTTCATACCCTTAAAAGAGAATTTTTTGTCGAACAAGGATCAATAAATATTTTAAAAAATATTATTAAATTCCATCGAAAAATGCGTACAACCAACACCACCTATATACAGACCATGGCGCTCTCGCGTGACGTCACACATACATAGAAGGCCGAGGAAACCCGGTAGTGGACCATTCGCTTGTGGAAAGTAGCAGTATAGCAGCGCTGCGACTCTGCGAATGGGACTAGAATAAAGACTTTTATGTTTATTCAGATACTATATGCAAGCATAGGAGTATTAAATTTTGTGAAACCTAGTAACTTTTACTCGACAATATTTGAACTACAAATTTCGAAACACCAAATTTTGAGAGTAACTTTAAAGTGCTGTTTATTTCTTTAATCTACCAACACGAGGTTTGGGACTTCAGAGAAAACTAAAGGATCTTTCCATAATTTTATGTATTTCATCACCAATTTTTTTCAACCCCAAAATCTGAGAAGATGAAGTTATGAGGGTTTCACTGCATAGTTACTTCTTCTTGGAGACAAGTTTCGAATACACTACATAACTTATTTGACATATTGTTTAATTCACCTAAAGGCAACTGAATACATTTATAAAAGAGTATATTCGTCGAAGAGTAATTTACAACTAAATGTACTTTATATGCCCGGTGCTCTGCGCCATGTAGACTGTTGATCTACTAGTCCAGAATATTTAAAAACAATGTATCGAATTGTTGAGTTTAAACTGTGCACGTAGCCTCAAATCAGTGAACAGCGCAGTTAAATGCGGACAGTGCATTAAATGCGGTGTTCCAAATCAGCCAGTACTGTGTTGTGAATTTTTTCTTTTTTAACGTTTCCTAGTGAGGTTCCACGACCTCCTCATTAACAGAGGAGGCGCAACATGGAACATCACAGTAGCCCCGACACGGGGCTCCTCGCAACGGGGACACTACTAGATGCTTCATTCAACGTAGAGCATGGCACAAGCTCGATAAATGATTGCGATCTGCCATTGAAAAAGAAACAAATTGAAAAATCACAACAACAAATTCAACACCAACAAGCTCAAGGATGTCGCCCCCAGGACCCACCGGAACAACTCATTCAAGAAATTCAAATGCAACAACAAATGATACTTCAGCTACGACAACAGATTCTAGAATTGCAACATCAATTGAAGCTGGACCTTCCTCAGCAGCCCAACCCTACCACCCAGACTTCAGACCAACCCGCCCTTCTGCCTTATCAAGTTCTTCAGTTTTCTCAACAAATTACCTCAAAAAGTCCTTCAAATGAGTTGATTCCAATCTACACAAATAGTGCATCTCCTTCAAGTGATTCCCTAACTGTACTGACCATAAAATTCCAAACGAAAACGTTCGGATAATAATGAAGACGATCCTCATTCAACTTATAATGTGCCGACTGCTAACCAATTTCAACCTCTTTCTGGTCAACTCAAAGTAAAAGTTAACAACCCTCCTATTAATATTCCTAAAAATACCGCTATTTCAACTAATTTTAGTGCAATTATTTCAAATATTAAACAAATAGCTCAATCAGAATTTTCAACTCGAGTAAAAAATGATTATATATCAATATATTTTACGTTCATTGACGACTTAAGAAATTTTCGCAAAATTTGTGATGATCAAAACATACGTTACTTTAGCTATCGTGATCCAACAACAAAAGTACTTTCTGACATTATGTATGATATTCCAACTTCATTCTCTAATCCAGAAATCAAGGTCGAACTATTTCAATCCTTCACAATCCTTTCTGTTTACAGATTATTTAATAAAAAATATTAACCAATAGAAATGTGTGCAATTGAACTACCTAATACTGACAAAACAGAAATATTATAAATTTAGATTATTTATTTCACAGTATAGTCAAAATTAAATTTCGTGTTAAATCTAATCAACCGATATAATGCAAACATTGCCAATTATTCAACAGTTTATCGTGAAGATAGGACTGAATTACACCCAGGAAGAGGGATAGCAAAAATTATTAAGAAGAATAGTCAACATATGGAAATATATGAACCTACTTCTGGTGATCTTGAAATTATAGCTCTTGAAGTTAATTTTTCTATAGGTCCAGTTCATACAATTTCAGCCTACAAACCCCTTAAAAAATACCTAAATCAATTCTTGAGTCAATTCTTAATATTAATGCTAAAATACTTTTAATATGAGATTTAAATGCTAAAAATCAAGCTTGGGGTTGTAATATAACCTCACCACAAGGTTCATTGCTTTACAATCTTATTTATACTAATAAATGGAGGGTTCATACTCCTCTACACCCTACTTATTATCCTTATAACCCAAAAATGTCTCAAAATATATTAGACAATATAATTTGATATAACCTTAATCATCCTATTTTTCAGTACGGTATATTAGTCTTAAATTAAGATCATAATCCTGTATTAATTACCTTTAATAATAATCACACTAGCTCATAACCTAATAGTTCATTAATAACAGACAAAATCAACTGGAACATTTTTCATTCAACTAGGCAATCCCTTACCACTTACCCTTCTTTCTTATCAACCACGTCCGAAATAGATATTGCAATTTTAAATCTAATAAATATAATTAAGCAAGCCACAAAATGTTTACTAATATCACATAAAAATAACCCAAAATCTAATGCTTACTACTTACCTAAAGAAATATTAAATCTAATATCACTGAAACATACTATTCGTCGTAAATGGCAAATAACTCGTGATCCACGTATCAAAAAGTTACTAAATAAATTAACTAACTGAAAGTAAAATTAGATCAACATAGGCTCAGCAAATATAATAATTTTTATCCCACCTTCAAGCTAACTCTCTCTTTGGTCTGCTATTAAACGATTAACGAATGAAAACTACCAAATAGGAACGCTAAAAAGTACACATTGAAATGCGATCACAGATGCTGAAAAAGCTGAACTTTTTGCGAAACAATTTCAATTGTCTTTTACTAATAATCCTACCACTGCTTTGCATTGGCGCATAACATATTAAAAAATCTGGAAAAATCCTTTCCACACCGTTCCTGAAAGTACAAATTTATTTCCCCTCTGAAATAAAATTTATTGTTTCTAAACTCAAAATAAGAAAAAACATCTTGGTATAGATCAAATCCCAAATATTGTATTCAAACATCTTCCGACTTCAACAATAAATTCTTTAACAGCCATTTACAATGCACGTCTCAGATTAAATTACATTCCTGAAATATGGGAAATTGCTCCTCTTCCTAAACCACACAAAAACCACAGTAAACCAGAAAAATCAGTTTCCTGTCCAATTTTTCTAAAATCTTTGAAAAAGCTATTCTATCTCGTCTAATTAAATTTATTCAATCAGTGAATCTCTTATCTAATTCTCAATTTGGGTTTAGACATAACTATTCAACTATTCACATACTGCTACGTTATCAGACTACATTGCCACAGGATTTCAAAAAAGTAGTTTTGCAATATTTCTCGACACAGAAAAAGCTTTTGTCAAGGTTAGGCGCAATGTCTTATTATATAAATTAAGAATTTTTTCCCCAATATACCCAAAAAAACATTATAGCTAGTTCTTATCTAATTGTAAATTCCAAGTTAAAATAAAAAATACTCCATTATTGAATTTAACATTTACGCAGGAATCCCTCAAGGATCTCCTATTGTATGTACTACAGCGTGAAGTGTGTTTCGGTTTGCATCTGCGAGTGCTGATTTCATCATAACATAAGATATAATATTCAACCTTTTTGGTCATAAATCTGTTCGATACACCTCTGGGGAGTAATCCCATATCCATCGGTTGAACATTAACGAGCTTTTGTGTTGATAACGTCATATAAACAATCAGGGTTGGGCAGTATTTAAATACTTGTATTTGAAATACGTATTTTAAATATACTAATTTGAATATCCGTATTTTTGAGTTTTTTGACATGTATTTTAGAGATGTATTTAAATACACAAAATAGGTGTATTTAAAAAAGGAAATACTTCAAATACAGATGAAGATATCGAGGATAGTGTCTTTGTTTGATTCTGCTAGAGAATTAACCCAATTGAAACAAAAATAAAAGTCTCTTTCAGCTGTTGAATTTGAATTCACTTCATTTTTAAATTATAAATCTAAATCATTAAAAATGCTGAACAATTTTCCGACAACAAAAATGCGTTTATTCCTTATAACTAGTCCTGAAAATGTCCTTTTTGCCTATTTTATTTCTTTGAATTTGTTTTAGGCAGCTTATCCCATTATCAATTTTTACCTCAGAAACGGCTTGTTCGAGGGTTGTTTAATGCTTATAAATGCCTATTTTAGAGATAATTGCCAAATCGAGCGTTAAGAGCTTTTGTTTTGTTTTCTACAATCATTTTTGGAGAAATCACTGATGGGTAATTTTTTAAAAAAACAAGAAACAACTGCATAAAATCTGCCAGAGCGTCCTCCGATCGAGAAGCTCTATACCCTGTGTGTTCTTGTTTGTAACGCGTCGAGCAGGGACACCGCTTAGAGACAATGAGAATTTGGCACCTTATATCTACTTCGCCGAAGCCCGTCAGGGCGCTCCAGAGAACAGGAAATTGCTCTCGTCTTTCCGATCTTCCAAATGATTAGTGGGCTATCTCACAACCTTCTACAGTTTACTCTAGGAGGTGGTGGCTATCTGTTCCTTACCAACACCACAACTGTCTTCAAAAATGGCGCTCCCGGCATCTTTCGCTTTTAGAAGGTAGAATTACACAAGATAGGCGAAATTTTCTTCGATAATTTTGTATTGGTTTCGAACTTTGGTGCATGCCAGATTAGATTCCGCAACTCACGCATAAAATTCGAAAAAAGTGAGAAAAACTATTCAAACTTTCTTCGGCAAGTGTACTCAAAAGATGAAGACAAAAAATTTCAACATTGACTTGTGCCATGCCGCCGCAAACATTCCATTTTCAAAACTTGAAAATCCAATATTTAACCAGTTTAACCAACAAAATATACAAAATATAAAATTCCACGCGAGTCAGCTCTTAGGATATATTATCCAACTCCGCAATATATTATGATAATCGAAGAAATTCTATTTGTTTCTAGAGAATTGTTTTCATCCTTTATGTAGTACGTATTACGTATAAATTCCGTATGTTTGACTTAGACTTATAAGTTATTATTCAGAAATATTTGACTGTCAATTAGTAATTTATTGTAATTGACAATTATAATAAATTGTTGCAATAAAATTAATAATACAAAATTATTGTATTTGCTGTACTTAAAGTATTTGAAATATTTTAAATATGTATCTATTTAGCTATTCAAAACCTAATGTATTTGGAGTATTATTTAAATACTTATATATGAAGTATTTTGGCGAAGTATTGAAATTCTAAATTTTAAGTACTTTGCCCAACCCTGTAAATAATACAAACAACTACTAACAGATTTTCTTAACGTAGTAGAGGCCCTTTATAGGGGATTAACAAGTATGTTAGAGACCGGAATTTCAGCAAAATGCTTTTTGAATCAAACAAGATACCTAGATTTCTAAAAAAGAATCTCAACAAATTACTCAGTAACATATATTTTGTGGTTTCAATAACAATTTTATATTTTGCCTTTCTTTGCCTAGGAACTCGTATTTTGCGATAAATGCCTATTTTTACTTAAATTTGTGTTTTGCATTCGTTAGACATCAACAGAGTTAATTGGGTTTCTTTTAAAAATATACAGTCACATAAACGGCGGAAAATGAAACATTTTCTCACACTTTAAGTAAAAAAGAACAAATGGTATAACTGAATATGGTTGTGAAAAGTGTCCCCACACTAAATCGATAATCGCGTTGCTCAAATGAAAGAGAATAAAAAATGCCGTAGATTCACAAAAAAATCAATCTCGTATCACAATCTGTTGCAGAGATACGAGAAACGTGTTTTTCATGTTTTATGGGCTGGAAAAAATGCAGAGACGGAGAAAAATAGTTGATTTTTAAGGTATTTTTGTCGACCAATTTTGCCGCCAAATTCATATAAAAATAAATAAATTTTTGAAATTGATTTTCGACGTCATAACATCGGAATACTGTCTTAGTTTGTTCTCTAGAATGTGTCTTATGACATTCTACAACATATATTTTTTCAGATTTTTAAATAATGTGGACGATAGTAAAAAAAAATTAAAAGCAATTTTATCAGTCGCTCCAAATGGCGTTTACATTTTTACTTTATCGCCTTACAAAATCTCCGTAAGAAGAAACACCAGGCGAATGCCGGAGCAGTACCCTACCAAACGGGCCATGGACCGCGCGCGATCTGTCCTTCCTCTTCCTTGTCCTGTCCCCTCCCCTTACACACACACACACACACACACACACACACACACACATACACACACATTTATACTAGCATGCACTACACTACCACATATTCCTGGAGACCGGTCGGGAGCTTAGAGCTTGTCCCGACTGGGTCAGTGCCCCGCTGGTGGGAGAGTCTTGGTTATGGTGTAACCCCACTAGCCGACGGTAGGTCGGTGCCGGATCTCGCCATCCAGCGGGGGACGATCACCGCCATCTCCCGAGAAAAAAACATGCATTCCACTAACGGGACTAATGACCTAAGCAGTTGACGCGCCCGGAAACACATCAATCCATCAATCAATCCGTAAGAAGAGAGTTATGTAATCGTGCGCCATAAAAACTCTTATATCTGGGCTCTGGTAACGAAAGAGTGGATAAATCTTGTTGATAAATTTAGGGGGAAAATCCTCTAACTCGTGGTGTAGCCAAAATCCATCTTTTTTACATTTGTTTTCCCAAGACCAAGTGTTTTACATGTAAAACATTTAATTTATTTGCGATAAATATTTTATAGTGTTTTATTAGTCATCTACTTCATCAATTTAGTTTTATTCATTCGTTGTTTATATGTAGTTGTAGGTACGTTTGTATATTTTTGTTGATGTTTCAGGGCCGACCGCAAGTATCTGGGCTATGCCTGTGTTGTACTTTCTTAATTAAACGATTTGGCTCTTTTTCTGAATTATGATTGGTAGGTGTGGATTTTTAATTGCACGGTGGAATTTTAATTGCACGGGTGCTATTAACATAGAGATAATCAACGATTTTCCAAGGAATTTTTTTTAATAAGCATATTTGTTAACTAAACGAAAAATGTATATATGAATCCATCGCTCTAAATAATATCATACAACATTTCTCT
Organism: Teleogryllus occipitalis; assembly: GCA_011170035.1. Taxonomy (NCBI): domain Eukaryota; kingdom Metazoa; phylum Arthropoda; class Insecta; order Orthoptera; family Gryllidae; genus Teleogryllus; species Teleogryllus occipitalis. The sequence goes on from BLKR01001426.1 coordinate 229,153, forward strand.
ACAACTCAAAATTCTTCTGTGAAAATGAGCTCTAAAAGTTTGCAATTTCAGGAACGCTTAAACGCTATTTTGCGAATTTTCAACGAAAATTTCCTTATAGGACAAGCTTTTACTCGTCTATATTATTCTAAAAGTAATATTTCGGTTCTACAAATAGGAAACCAAAAATGAAAAATTAAAAAAAGTGCACTTTGGGCGACGATAGATGGTCGCTGGCAAGAGTAAGTGGGAAGTACGAAAGCTAGCTCAAAGAAATTAGATAACTAACTAGTACGAGACAATCTGCCATTCTCTAGCACCACGAGTTTCAATAGCTTTTGCTTGTCAAGATTTAACGAACGTTTGATGCAGTTTCTGGCGATACAATAGGGACCTAATTTGATAGCCCTGGTGGCACAAGAAAACAGTTGATTTGGTGAACTACGAAATATTTGGGCTTAGCTTTTACAAAAGTAGTCTTGAAGACGACTTAGCTTTTACACAAATAAAATCTTGAAGATCCATAATATATAGTGGATCATACATAGGAGTATTATGATGGTCTAATTGTTCAACATGTTCGGACAATACATGTAATTGACAACTCATTTATTGAAATGATGGAAGGCGTTGTCATTGTCAACAATACTATTTATTTCAATAAGAGCAGCTTTCGATGGCTTAGCCATCATCATCAGTTTTCTGCTGTCTGGGAGTCACAAAAACGACGTAGTCCGCTCTTATTGAAATAAATAGTATTGTTGACAATGAAAACGCCTTCAATCATTTCAATTATGTAAATGTCAACTACAACTCACCACTCAACTAATATACTAAAACTCATTTATTATTAAGATCTATATCCTTTTTAGTGGTCTGTTTACAGGTGAAAATTTAAGAATGACAGGAAAATGTTTAAATTGCGAATTACGTAGATGGTGATCGTATCTGTAAGTGGCTACAACTGATTTGAAATAACCATTAACGTGTCTCGCTTGAATGGAGGAATCCACTTTTTCCCCTTTGTTCCGATGGTGCTATTGGGGTCACTGGTCTCTCATGGCGTAAAGGCCCATTCACAATGCAAACATAAGCATAAGCATGGCGTTAACATAAAAGTTAGGACTACGTCTACAAGTGGACTCATTCACAATGCGTTCACATAAGCATAACACGTAAGACGTTAACTTAAGAGCTTGCAAGCTTCAAGCTTCTGTGCTATGCTTATGTCAGACATAAGGAATGAGCCAATCACAGTTCGTTAACTCAAAATCGAGTATCGAAGTCGATCGTGTCGATTCGTGTGCTGCGTCTCATAGCCAATAGAAACTCTTATTTTGCCTGTGTTTATGTTCGACATTGTGAATACGCCAACTCTTCGCTTGTGTTAATGTCTATGTCTATGTGTTATGTTTATGTTTGTGATTGCATTGTGAATGGGCCTTAAGCCATGCCGGAATTCTCCCCCTCCGGGCCCTTTGAGCGTGGGAAGGAGTACGGGCATGGCTTCTATTCACGCATCTCCCTGCCCGCGTTAAAAATCATAACCCTTCGACCCAGGGGCGGATTCAGCCGATCATTGGCGGGGGTGTTAAATAATAAACATATTTGTTATTATTTTGTGTATTATTATGTACTGTGATAGGATACTCTACAATATCATTGTTTAAATAATTACATAATTCGAACATAAACATTTAAATCAATTTTGGCAAATAAAAGAAGGTAAACGAAAACTAGAAAGTTTGGCTTGGGGGGGGGGGGGGCATGGCGCCTATGACCCTCCCCTGAATCCGCCAGTGCCTTGGTCAGAGTCTCACTTCTCAAGGCCATGCAAGTGCATCAAAAATTCTTAGTTGTTACACATTTTGCATAGAAAGGGTCAGCAAGCAGTTCGACTGCAGCCATTAGGCCGTGAGGTAGTGTGTATCTTTTTGAGTTTGAGAACCAGTTTAAAAAATAGTTGTAAAAAACAACAACATAAAATTCTAACTTAAGATGAAAAGGTAAAACTCATCGAAGGAAGAGAAACTCAAAAGCTGTCAAAGGAAAATATTTAATATTCATTTATTGGTGATTTCCGTCTACCATTAAATTACCATAAATATGTTATATATAATTAATTCATGTAATTTTCTAGTCCCAGGACGGAAATATCAACATTACAAGTGTCAATATCACAAGAAAGCTAGTGTCGAAAATCCTGCCGCTATCAGGACTCGAACCTAGGATCCCCCGGTCAGAGACGCTGCAGTGATATCAGTTGATGCACCGAGCTACCGCTCCCGGTAAATTATAATTCCAAATGAATTAAAAGTGACTAATATTTTATTGGCCAGAAAAGAAAGAGTTTGATAAAGACGAAATAAAAAAAAATGACTATGGTTCGCTATAATGATGAAATTTCTCTAATTTAACCCAGTACATACCGGAACACAACTTTATCACCACATGCGTCTTGGAAATTGCAGATTATCTTTCATTAACCAACATTCGAATTACAGTCGAACTCGACAGGACGTCCACGGGGTCATTAGCCGTTTCCGTGCCTTTCAGGCAGCCCTTTTCATTCACTGGGTCGCGTCGGGTCGATTCCGGCAACAACGAGGTATCGGAGCTTATCAGCCAGCTTTAATTACCGGTCGCGTAGTCCGTGCGAAGAAACTCCGAGGGACTATCGCAGATCGGACGATTGGCGACCGCAGGCGTATCGAGCAGCTAGGAAGTGGAGGCCGCGCGGAGCTCGCTGGCGTCGGCTTCATGCAGCCGCAGGCCGCAACTTCCGCCATTGCACCTGCATGGCTAATTGCCCCAACGCTCGCCCGCCCCGCCCCGCCCCGCCCCGCCCGCGAACAACCGCCCTCGCCGGCCCGCCCGCCCACCCACACACCTGTCCGCTCGCTCTCCCCCGTTCGTTCGCCCACTCATTCGCCCGCTTTCCCACCCGCGCGTTGCTCTCCTGCCGATCGCCCACGCGTTCGCTCGCAAGCCCATTCGTTCATTCGCTCGCCCTGTCGTTCGCTCCCCCCCCGCATTTGCTTGCACCCTTCTCGACCGTCTGCCGCTAAACCGCCGACCCCATCGCTCGCTCGCCCACCCGCCCGCCCGCCCGCCCGTCCACCCACCCGTCCGCCCTCCGTCCGCCCTCCGCCCGCCCGCCCGCCCGCCCGCCCGCCCGTCCACCCGTCCGCCCTCCGCCCGTCCACCCACCCGTCCGCCCGATCGCCCGCCCGCCCGGCCACCTGCCCGTCCGTTCAATCGCCTTTTCGCCGACCCACCACTCAACGCCGATTGCCTTACCCTTCGCTCACATGCCCACCCAGCCGCCTACTCTCTAAGACGCCCGTCCAGACCCCAATCCGCGCAGCCACCTTCCTTCCGTTCCTGCGGCCTCCCCGCCTTCTCAGCGCCCGTTCGCCTTTTCGTTCGCTTCTTGCTCGCCCGCCGCTCATCTGCCGCAAGCGACCCCCTCCTTTCGCTCGTTCGTCTGCTTGCCCACACGCCCCCTACCAGTCCCCCCCCCCCGCACTTCGGCACAGCCGCGCACTGGCATTTGCCCGCCGTGACTCGCTGCCGTCCTCCGCCGTCATCCTTCTCCACACGCCACCCAACGCCCTCAGATTTCGGCCTCATTTCCGAGAGCAATGGGCTTCTCAACGACCTAGGATATTTCAGAGGAATTTTATTTCTCGATAACCTGTATACTATCGATACGTCTTGACACATGCTATGCATAAACATATACTTCAACCTTTTCTAAGGTCCAAGGTTTCGTTTATTATTTTCTGTACTGAAAAATAAAGAGAATCAAAATCAAGAGATTTTAGTATAGCATATTTTGTTTTATTGCTAACTGGCATAATCTGCACACTTGGACATTACCTTCCTATTTAAAAGACGAGAACGAGGGGGGAGGTACTGGCATGTTTCACTCTTTCCGCAACCTCAACCAGCAAATGACCGCCTTGCAAAAAGACAGCCCCCAGCGAAATAAGTCACACTTTGCTTATGTTCCCATTGATGTTTCGATCGCGATCGAAAATGAGGGCATTTCAGTTTCGCAAAATACTCATGGTTGGCCGCCGACGATCAATGCTCTTGAAATACAGTCTTTTTCAATTAATAAGCAAATAAAAATCTGACTGCTTTTCAAGACGTTGGAGAGGCGTTTTAGCAAAAATTGTAAAAATGAAATTCATGACCTAATAAAACTCGGCAAAGTCAGGTGTGTATCATTTTATAGATGGAGAGTCAAGAAAAAATCTAAATACCCCCAATGGACACCTGAAATTTCGAGGCATAGCATTAAATGAAGGGAAAGATTGTACTTATAGTGTAAACTAATACATTTTCCGCATATAAACTGCATTAACTTCAATCTGAAATTACGGGAAAACTACATATTTTTTTCAAAAAACATCTACAGGATATTTTTTAAGGTCTGATGTTTTAGAACAGATTTAATTTAAGACAAAAATCTGTATCTTCAATATTGTACTTATGCAAGGATACATTTTTTGCAATTTTCAAAAAGGTAGGGTGATTGTCGAAAATATGAGCAGCACCATTTTTTACAGTCGATTGATACATGTTAAAGAAAAATTTATTAAAAAAATGGAGTCATTTTTAAGAAAATAATGTCTAATAACAGTCTACATTTCAGACAAAATTACGCAAAACATTATTCGTTAAAAATTGTACTTTACATTATTTCAAGTTTGAATAGCAGATTAAATTAAGAAAAAATCTCAAATACCTCGGTCTTCAACATTGAAGTGGCAGGAAGACGCTGAAAAGAAAATGAAATTTTGAAAATTGCACAAAGTCAGAGATTTCAACGAAAATAGTTCCGCGCAAGAGTATTAAGAATCCAGAAACAATGTTTAAAACACTTTTTGAAAAAGTTTGAAAGTGCTGCGGAGTGTCAGTAATATCGGTTGAGTGTAAGTCATGTAAAATACTTCCAAAAATCATAATTTCTTGGAAACTAGAAGAACCTGTAGTTCGTTCAGATGGTCGAGAATTATTAATTTTAGAGAAAATCGACGGAACGGTTTAGACTCTAGCGTTGACATCGTAGACGGAAAGGCAGATGTTTTGCCGTCGATCAATTTTTCGTTATCAAGGACTCACAAAAAATGAATTCTGAATACGCATCGTGTTCGAGGAAGTAATTTACCATTTGCAGGAACAATATTTATCCACTTTTTTGTCACGAGGTCCTGGCGAAAAATGTCCGATTCTCTTCTTACGAAATAAGGCGATAAAGTGAAAATACGTTTTTGATTACCTCCGTTGCACACTTATATTTGTTGCTAGGAGTGCATAATTTTTATTTGAAGTACACAAAAATTGCCAAAAATGGGCAATGATATCAAAAATATTCCATGTTCAAAAGAAGTAAAAGAAAATGGAACTTATAGGAGAGAGAACAAACCATGCCGGAAGCGGTAATTTTAATGAAGGAAATACAACATGGTCAGGTTGTATCCCAAAACTGACCTCAAAATTACTTTCCTCATCGCAGAGGAGATCAAGAAATTATAAAATGGTTTCTTAATGCCTTGCAAGTAATTTCTTCAGGAAAAGAGGTCAATAGCGGAAGTATTTAATCTCATGATCTAAACATTACAACATTTAAAAAATCCTTAGTTTTACTTTCCGTCAAGAGTACTCATTTTTTTCTTAATTGAGCTCAAGTTATTAAATCAATTATCGTACAAATTGTACTTTTAGAAGATGTACAGGAGCCGCGCTACAAGGTTGTAATAGAATAGAGAGAATAGAATAAAAAGCAAGAAAAAATATCGTATTAACACCATGATTTATCTGATTATATTGTGTTAGGTCGTTTTGATATCTAATGTACTTATTTCTTGTCTAAGGAACGACTTAATAAGGTCTAAAGAAGTGACACACATGACATTAAATGTAAATTTTACCCCTGTTTTGTAGGCAACTCATCACGCACTTGCGTTAGTCGAGTCACGTTTAGACGGAGTCAAATTGATTTCGTGGACGTGCCAAACTGCATTGCATCTGAGTTGCCTACTGTAAAGGGCAGATATCACATGCGTATCTTCGTTATTTGAAATTTCCCACCGTATGTTAATTGAAAAAACAATGATTATCTTTGATCTTCTTCATGTTCTAGGAGTTAATAACATTAATTCTAAGTGAGATATGCTTTGATATGTGAGTTACACTACACATCAAAAAATCTACACGAAATGTACTTCAGGTTTTATTTTTAATAGCATTTAAAACTTTACGTATGGTAGAAATCTACGATCCGTAACAAATAACCTTCTATAAAGTATGACATTTCTGCCAACCTTTCTATAACCGATTAGTATTAAAGTTTGTATGACATTGTTCGGGACAACCGGCTATAAATATATTATAAATTACTTTGTTAGTCCTCTCCGACGTGATATAAACAATCCGGCAGCTCACGCTTTAATTCACTATACTAGCTTATTTTAAGGCTACACCTTTGTATTTAATAGGATTCCAACGTGAATTATACACTTATTAGATTGCCGTAAATCGCTACAAACTGTTTATTACTTTCTCGTATACGTACGTATATACAGAGTAATATACGTACTATAGAGAAAGTTATGCAATGCTGTGGAAAACCAATTTCGAGATTTCGACGGAAATACACGTTTTGGGGACCACTGATATCGAAAAAGTGTTTATTTTCAAAACGTCTGTCTGTCTGTCCGTCCGTCTGTCTGTGAAACAACTAGCGCCTAAACCATTCGGCTCTAGTTGAAGCTTTGAAATTTTGAAGAACTTTCTTTAAAATTTGGGGGTACTTTACAGGAAGCCCCCAGGACCTTTTCAAAATTTTCTCAAAAACAAATCCATTTTTTTTCTTTAAATTTCTTGTAAGAATAGAGTAAACACTTTTATGCAATTAGTTTATAATGTTAAGCTTTATTGCATGAGTACATGTTTTGAAAACGAGCGACGTTAGGAGCGAGTTTTCAAATTTGTACGAATGCAATAAAGCAACATTATAAACGAGTTGCATACGCTATTTTTTTGTATAACAGCATTATAAATTTACAAGAGAATCAAACTTAATTTCGCGAAACAACTTTCTTCTGACGTCTCGGGTGCTTGACATCCAACGCCCTCTGGAAATCAAATTCAAGATGACATTGTTGACATCCGTGCGAGAAAACGGTGGTCGGCTGTTCCGTCATCTTCTACCTCCCCACGATTCTCTCGCTACTATTGGCTGAATGTGTGATGACGTCATGTCGCGTTTAATAATGGCGATGACGTCATGTAGCGTGCGATAAAATACTGGATTATGCACGATTCGGGGTATCGAAAAGGGTCGTTTATAATGATGGTATACAAAAAACTACTATTAAAGGTGGCATAGCTCCGATTTTCGCGGTTAACTCTGAAATTTCGAAAATTGCAGAAGTTAGAATTTTTTCGGCGTCTTCCTGCAACTATAAAATTGAAGATTTTTTGAAATTATTAGTAGTTTTCGTGCAATCGTGCGTGCAATATTTGCAATTTAAAAAATTACAAAAACTAGATTTTCTCAAAAACAGCTCCAATTTTTTCTTTAAATGTTTCGTATGGGTAGTGACAACAAACCGTATACGATGACATAAACTCTATATTGCTCTATTCTTTTTTTTTTTTTTCAAAAATTACAAAAATATAATATTTTTTACTTGTCTCTCACGTCGGTAATATTTACATTAAAGGCGATTTCTTTACGTTATTATATTTATAAGTACATGTGCTTTAAGTAATGTCAAATAAAGTTTCTGGAAAATTCAACAGTTTTTTGTTAAAATGAACTCAAAATTCTGCATTTTCAGAAACGCTCAATCGCCATTTTCTCAAAAATAGTTTCAATTTTTTTCTTTAAACTTTTACCACGGATAGTAGTAATGGCGCTGTTTAATATGATGTAAAGTTCATTTTGGTGTATTCTTTTGTTTTCAAAAATTACACAAAAATATATTTTTTTGAAATATCTCTCACGGCGTTAGTATGCACATTTCCATCGATTTGTATAAATTATTACATTTGTGAGTGGAAGTGCTTTAAATAAGTTTAAATAAAGTTTTTCGAAAACTCAATAGATTCGTATAAAAAAGAGCTTCAAATTTCGCATTTACAGTAATGCTTAATCACCATTTTCTTAAAAACGGCTTCAAAATTTTCATTGAAAATTTGTATTTTGGACGAGGTTTTACTATTCTTTAATTCTTGAAGTTATATTTCGGTTTTACCATTAAGGAGCCGAAAGGTTGAGAAAATGTCAAGAAAATGTACTTTCGGTGTCGATTGATGGCAGCTGGCCAGATAATGGAGCACGAACTTAAAGCCAGACTACATCAAGGAAATTAGAAAAATTTGCTACGAGAAAGTCTGTGCCATTCAGTAGCACCTCTAGTTTTTAATAGTTCCGTGATACGTAACCAGAGCTTGACCTCAAAGCGTACGAATATGTTAACATGTTAGAAACAGGATTCTGACAAACCCCTTCATTGAATTAACTGGCTGATGGATACCTTTTGTGATTATGTTATGTTAACAACACATAATATCTCTAAATAAATGTTACAAACTTTTAGAGCGTGAAAAGTCGAAAATGATAATTTTTGTCAACGAGTAAATGGTAGAAAATTTCACTTAACAATGTTATACACGTGTGACATTTGCCCTTTGATCATTAGACAACTCATACACTCGGATTTAGTGGGTAAAAGCAATCTTTGACTGTGCCCGAACGTGACTGTGACCTAGCAAGCATCCGTGCACAACCAGTCACCTACCAATCAGGGGAAAATGTGACTTTGCTAAATGACATTTTCTATCACTTGTTCATTAACAAAAGATGAACATCTTAGCCCTTCCTTCATATTCTAAAACATTTATTATGAGACACCGCCTAGCAGTCACATTCAGTCAAGGCTGTATATCCTCTGATGTCACGATTAATATTTTCCTGGAACATTTCCACTTAGTCGAATGATAGTTGTTATTTTCTAAGTTTTTCAAAAGTTGCTTGCGGTAGTTCCTAATAACTAGTACTTCTTCCTGAATAGCGTTTACAAAACCTTCTTTTTTCACCTTACAGCTACTTTTTCTCCAACAAGGATTTTAGTCAGATTTTTCGTTACATTCTTGCCTCATTTCTCGTAAACGAAAATTATTTTTGTATCCATTATTATTATTATTATTATTATTATTATTATTATTATTATTATTATTATTATTACAGAACAAATGTTCACTCTGAGTTGAATTCCAATACGCAATATGTGCAATATGAGCGCCCAATTCTGGCTTCCCACAGTAAATACCATTTAAAAACATTTCAGACAAAATAATGTATGACTTTCCAAGAAATGTTGATTTTCACAAAGTAAAGAAGTAAGTTCGTCCTTTCTCTATTTCATCAAAATATCTTCGGTATTATGTATTGCTTCCTTCGTAATAATTAATGAATTTCTATGGACTGGGAAGATCTAGGTTTGTGTCCTCGTGGCGGTGAACATTCAACCTGAAATTATTAACTGAACGAATTGGTATCACTGGTTGAGAATTGACGTCGTCTGCTTTGAATGGTCATTTCTATAATTGATGTTTATTAATTCCTGACTGATTCATCAGCCAGGCGAGAACCTAAACAAGACGCACACCATGGGCAACTCGTTCTCAAACTCACTGAAGACAGAACATCAAGAATATCACTCCCGAAGGCCAACGCTCTGCAGAACTGCATCTCTTGGTACAACGGGACCGAGGACACCAACGCAATAACACGCGTGTTGTAGTAAATGAACAAGGTGAAGGAACTAGCTGCGTAAATTTGATTGATTTAACGACTTTATAGTAGGCTACCAAGGAACTTATACGAGTATACCATTGATATTATATTACAGCAAGAAAGAGCAAATAACACTTAGGAATAATAAAGATTCATTGTAACATCATTAAAAAAACTGTACTGAAATAATAACTCATGCTTTAAAACTCTGAATTTAACACAAACATCTATGTCATCAAACTTTGAAAATTTACATGTTCAACTTTATACCATTTTTTAATATATTTTATCCGTAAGTAGGAACTTATTATTCGACATTCCTGTTTTAATTTTTGCAGCAAATTTCTTCTTTCGTTTTTCACGTTTGTGAAGACTTTATAATCATAGCGTGCTAGGCAATTCTGCCCATATCGCTTTTATAGAGAAGCTTATAACAAGCCAATGCCTTCATTTGTATCCAGAGAGTCTAGCCGTCGGAAAAAGACCACGTTGGTCAAAGTGCCATGACCTGAATGTGACCCTGTCGAGAAAAGGAGACGATGATTGCCCTTACAGCAAAGCAATATAAACCGAAGCCGAATAACGACCGTGAACTTTTCAAGCTGATTACCCAGTGTTGTCGAGGTATTTATTAACCAGAATCGTCTATTAAACAGGGCCGCACTACCCGCCCCACCATTCTCGCCCACTGAGACCCCCCTCCCCCAGCGTTACACACACAGCCCGCTCCCCAGTCCCGCCCTCTCTGACCCCGCCTCTCACCTTCCCATCTTGCCCGACGACAAATCGCCTTAGATGCTTACCTGGTCGCATAATTTCTTGCAATAATTTTGAGAACAATCGACTTAAAGGGAATATTTTGGAATCGCGAATCTCCATTCCCCATCTCCCCTGCTGTTCAAAAATGTTTGTGCAAAATTTAGAAGCATTCGATCCAGAGACAAAGTCAATTTATACGAAACCATAGACAAAGGAACATGAGTGTGCTACAGTTGGATAGAAAATTACCACTCAGTCCTGCATCAAACATATCTAAGACGAAACAAAAGAAAGGACAAAAAATTAGCTTAAGAAAATAAGGTACACATGCAACCTGCAACACACCATCATTAACTCTGAACCCATGCGTCCTAGGCCCTTAAAACAGGATATTTGCGTCCGTTAAAACATGACATTTTTTTACTGTAATCTACAAAATGCAACATTTTTGAACGTGCTATTACATTTTTGGAAGGTTCCCTCATCTCGTTTGCATAGGGGTTTAGAAACATTGGAAAGTGGATTCCAAAAATTCGAATTATGTAGTGTAAAGTGAAAAAAAACATCGAAAATTCGATACTATTTTCACTTTGAAAACGTTGATTCTGAAAATGAGGATTGTTCGCACGGGTCCGGCTTGTTGGTTTGTGGGCATTCTGATGGCCGCTATAAATCAAACGGCGCGCGCGGAGCTCACGAAGCCGCGCGGTGCGTGCGCGCGCGGAGCGTGGGAGTGGCGCGGCGCTCTCCCGGGAAGACCGCACTGCCCCGCGGCCTTCGTCCGCTGACGTCAGCGCCTCCGCAGGTATATGGGGGCGCGCCGGCGGGGCGCGCGCACCACACGCTACCATGGCCACCTGCACGTCGCCCGCCACGGCCTCCTGCGCTGCCGCCGCCGCCACCGCCGCCGCCGCCCGCTGCCGCCGGGCGCCGTCGGCGTCGCTGGCGCTGCTGGCGGCCGGCGTCGCGGCGCTGGCGCTGCTCGCCTGGGCGCCCGCGCCCGCCGCCGCCCAGAAGGCCGGCTCCTGCCCGCCGCCCGCCGGCGTGCACGTGTGCGTCTTCAAGTGCTACGACGACTCCGACTGCTGGGGCGAGCAGAAGTGCTGCAAGACGCTGTGCGGCGGCAGCATGTGCATGAACTCCGTGACGGCGCCGCGCCCGCGCCCGCCAGGTCAGTGCAGAAGGCGGCCAAGCATGTGCTGCTGGATGGGAACATCCATGCGCTAAAAGAGTACAAGTCAAAAAATGTTCACCGGTTCAATTAAAATCGCTCTATTTTGGTCGAATAGGAAGAAGTCTGTATACGTAAATCTCTGGAATAATTTACACCTTACGTGTACTACTTGTCAGACAAAAAATACATTTTCTGTAACAAACGGGAGGTTTTACGTTTGGTCCATTTTTTAAAATTTATATTCTTTTAACATATTACTCTTTTTTCTAAAACTGAATAATATTAATAATTAGTAATTAAAATAATCATTATTAATTAATTTTAGCAAATAACGATTTTGCTAATTTCAATTTTCAATAATTCGCATTCTTTCGCGTGTCTTTGAAGTTCGAATTAAAAAGAGTTGACTATACTAGTTCATAATTACGTAAACGTAGTATTAAATGTTTAAATTACATAGGGAATGTTCATGTTCATTTCAGTTATGTGTTAACATTTCAATATTATAAGAACCCTCTAGTTTAGGGCATTTTAAGATATTAAAAATCGCGTTTCCAAGGTTACTTCAGGTTTGGAGAAGAACTCAGAGTCTGGAATGAAATGGAAGTTCAAGTTTTCAGAAAGCCGAATTTTGCAGAAGCATATTTTTTGTCGAATGCTAGTAGTCACTATTAATTTTATTCATGTTAAACGTGTACATATTCATTGTTATTGTTTGAAGCGTCGCGACTCGTGGTGCTGCGACTAAAGTACTACCTCTCCACTTGTGCACACCGGTGTTCAAATACCAATCATTTCGACTAGAAATTGTAGTGAAAAAAGAGTCAAGCAAGTTGTCTTGGGTGTTAAGGATGCAAAATAGCTTGTTTTTGGGAGAGCATCAAACGATGAATCGGGTTGACAAGACTCTTCCTCCTTTTGTAACCTCGACATCAGGGAAAATTCCGAAAGACAATTATTTAAGAACTATTAATTTACTTCAGCGTAAGAATGATTGAGTATTGAAGAGTTGTCAGTATTACCTTTGTCTGGGCAAAAAGAAATCGTTTTCTCTCGTAATGCGGCCTTAATGGTGTTATTACGCGGAGATTGAGCGTCAACGCATTGTTTTCACGGAGACTGCATTACTGCTCGTTACTGATCGTCAAAATTTTTTTTCAATGCAGCCAAGATGTGAATTACTTAGCCATTTACTGATGAGGCGATCCTTTGTGAAATTGCTCGGCTGAAGATTCTCAAACAATTGACTTTCGTGGGGTCTTGTTTGGAAATGCATCTGATTCTCAGAAATTGTTAACAATACGAAATGCTGTTTGTCGCTGGTTCCCAGAAACTGGCGCAATCTCGCGAGCGAGATCTTTGAAAGCAGTTCAAAGTTTTCAACGCAGTTTCAGTCCTCCCAAAGAATTTCGTACGAAAGAAGTGTTGCCTTTCTCTCTGGAAGCCCGCCCGCGGTTTTTACAGAAAAAAAGTCCAACGCGGGACGTTTAAAATAAACACACAGAAGACTAATACCCTTTGCTGTTAATTAGCAACAAGGAATTGTTATAAATGATTGAATGGCGCCAAATTTGAATTAATTTTGGTCGCCTATGTGCCAACATTGAGGTTTTCCCATTTTCTTATCCTCTCATTCCATTCTTTCATAATTTTAATCCTCACTGACCTCAATTCATTACTAGTGTCAATTATAAGTCTGATTTGCGTTGAAACAATAAAGATTTGGAGTTGTCTGTGCCAGTGATCCCCTTACGTCTTGCAAGAAGATAGAGACGTAAAAATAAACAAAATTCAGGAATATATACATAAATTTGTTAAACAAAAACTTATGAAGTAGAACTCCATATCTGAACCTTCAGGATAAGCATTATTGAATATTTTATATTGAATATTTCGAAGATTTGCAGTTGGAGATCCAAAAGGGATAGTATTAAAGTTGTAGGTTCAGAAAGTTAAATTTGACTGAAGATAAATGTTTTTTCGGAACATGAGTAGTTACAAACGTATGCTAGAAATGAACATTCGCCTGAAAATAAACAATTTTTAATGTTCAAACAAATATTATTGTAATCATAAAAATTGTTGTAAATGTTGCGCTGAACTGCACTTGTTTAAAAAAATTATTTCATATTTTTTAACTATATTTATATTTTAACAATATTTTAACTATATTTAACTATATAGTTCAGATTCAGTAGTTTTGTGTGCGTTTCCTTATAATGCTAATTATAACTTAACAACAATACACACGGTATTGTACAGATGCAGCAGCATCTACTATTAACATTCAAAAGATAATTTATTTTTAAATCTTGTTAGAAATTAATTTAAACGATCTTAATTGTAGTGAATTGCAAGATTTATTGTATTTAGGTCAGAATAAAAATTATTAGAGAGGAGAGCGATATGTTTAATAATAGGTCATTTGTTTAGCCCTTTATGAAACTGGGCGTTTGCAATGACCTAAGGAGCGTGTGGTGCTATTCTGAGAAATCTTTGCGTAGGTTCTGAAAGGACATGTGTACAACATAAATTGTCTAATTTAAAAAACTTTCTTTAACACGTGATTTAGAATCCTTATTTTGTTGGTCCGTGATACCGAAAACTTGTTTTTCGGCGAAACGACTGTCCGTCTGTGAACAATGCTAGCGGCCAATCCTTAAAAAAGGATTTTCAACCTAATTGATACTTCCCCATGGATCTGGTTTACGTCGCGGCCCTTTGATTTTAAAGTAGATGAAGCCTCAAAGACTCATAACTTCGAAATCTTCCCTTTATTTTCTCTCTGATAGGGAAAAGTACGCTTATAAAATTGGCACAAGTCCTATTTTTTGAACTCTCTGATTTTGACATTGCGAAAGTTTAAAAATATTGGCATCTTCCTAAAACTACAATATTGAAGATGGAGATTTGTTTTCTTAATGAAATCTGTTGCTCAAAACTAGATCTTTCCATGAGGTCAGGTGTAATTGTTTGAAAATATAAGAAGTTTTCGTGTACTTTCACGTTAAATACAAGCAAATTTGAAAACAATATTTTCTCAAAAAGTCTCCCAATTTTTCTTTAATTTTTTCTCGAATATTCCGAAGTACATTATACTTATAAAAATGGCGCAATTCTGAATTTCGATTAACTATCTGACTATTCAAAAAATACAGCAGTAATAAATAATGCGAGATAGTATGTACTGTTGTAGCACCAATAGTTTCATATTGGTAGCATTCGTAGCGTTCACATACTTTTCATCAAAGATGTTTTCATCGTGTAAAGGAAGGGCGAGGTCAAGGATACACTAATAGGTTGGGAAACACTGATTCCTGAAATTTGTGTTTTTTTACACATATGTATTTAAGCAACTTCATTAAAACACATTCTATGTACTATTAGATATTTTCGAGCCAATTTGATCTGGCGAAATTCTATACTTGATCTGGCCAATTCTATTACATACCCTTTTTGAAGTATAAAAAAATTTTTTTAGGGAAATGGAATATTTCGTACTTTTCTTAAATTAGTTAGTGCATAAAACTCAAAATTTGACACTTTAATATCATTTTTAAAACATTATTTTAACTCACCACTTGGAATATATCACTTTTGAAGTGGAATAAGGGAGGTTGGATGGCTGGCTCGTAAATGTAATGGGAACGGTAGTATTAAAGGTTTCTATTTTTATAATTTCTCCTTTCAGAAGATAAAATTAGTTTTTCTCCTGTAAAATAAACAACAAAAATATTTTGTTAAAAATTGACGTAAGTAGTTTAAAGGTTTTACATCTTGTAAAGGGAATCTTTGAACCTCAAATATTGAGAACACACAAATTTATTTTATTAGTTTTGTATTGTATAATACAATTAATATATATCAGACTATGATCTGCCATTTTAAATAGATTCTGAAAAATTCAAAGCACGGGTGACGGTTATGTATATTACTGTCCCTCTTCACCACAACCACTGCGACGTCTCAGTTCGATGAAGTATATTTCAATAAAACATTAATCTGTTTGAGAAAGAAAAAGTTGTCTAGGTATCAATATTTTCATTGCTTAAGATATTTTTTTATCGCGTAGTAATCATCATTAGAACTGTTCTGAAAATATATGCAAGAAATGATAAAAACACGAATGAAAATATAAAATCGAATTAAAATTGAATTGCAATTCAGTTTATGTAATTTCAGTAAACTTCATTTTTTTTTATAATTTCTTGAGTATATTTTCTTATTAGCTCTGATAAGGATCAACGTGATGGAATAGATCTTAAGCAATAAAAATATTGAAACCTAGACAACATCTTTTTTCTCAATTTATTACAAATTATCAACATCACAAGCAAAAATATTGATTAATATCTTTATTACCAACAACCGTTCTTTCATACTTTCACACTTTCATCAGCATTTTCTTAATTGTTTAATTTTTGCTTAAACGGATATCATTCTCTGCCATGCAAGGGTGTGAACTTATAACGCTAAAAAAATTATCGTCTTATTATATCATTATACACACGTCCTTTGGGAAAATTCTTGAGTATTCATGGGTAATAGGGGGGAATCAAATGGAATGGTAGAGTTTTTTCCTGCATTATAATAGTGTTATTTGGCACAATAAGCATATTTTTCCAAACTTTTGAGCTTCATTGAAATGGAAATACTTAGAGAAATTTTTGTTTTATAATATTCGGCTACGGTAATAATTTTGAAACAGGTAGAATTACAAAAATTAGCATTTATTATTTTTTGCTAATGGCTTCAAGTAATGTATCCCCCAAAATTAAAATATGGGATTCAAATTCAAGTGGCCGCGACATCAGCCAGATTGATTGGGGAACATCGATATTGGAGAAAATCGGCTGAATATCAGTTTTGAAAAACCGCTAGCGTTTTTCACAGGCGAACAAACAGACGGACAGACGAACGGACAGACAGACGTTTTGCCGTCATTCTATTTTTCGGTATGAAGGTCCCAAATCACATGGGTTCTGACGTGTTAGAGGAATTTTTTCTCAATTTATCAAATGGATTTATCCATTTTTTCATTTCCAGGGCCCTATACTAAGAGTTTTTCTGCCGAAAATTCACGTTTTCCGCACAGCCTTGCATAACATAGGAATGTTGTGAAATGGGAGAAACGAAGCTTTTGTTTCAATAAGAGATTTTTATGAAGATCATCTTTTGTTATTTGAAACACCCGCATAAAACTCTTAAAACTCTGGATGTCAATATTCGAAGTAATCTGACTATGCGTCCGGTCATAGAAAGATTTTAATCTCCACTTCTTCGCTTCTTGTTATAATACATCTTTCGTGTTTACACATACTGTATATTACTCATACAAGGCTCTTGAGGTGACCGCTTAAAAAAGGTTCAACTATGAAATGGTTGCTTAACCAGGTAATCGGCGAAAAGAGGGAATATTTACAAGTGTTTTATGAAACAATGAATCAGTTCCACGAAAAAATGACAAACATCATTGAAAAATCTAGGCTTCGGGTTCAGAACCCGTCGTTGACATGGTTTTGTCCCAGTTCTTTCTTGTTAGCGCCATGAACAGGCATTTGCTGCATTCACATGTTTTTGTAACAGTAGTGTTAATTATTTTGTATTCAATAAATATAATACATAAAAGAATGGGGAGTTCATTTTCACGGAAAACAGGTATGGGCATTTTAACCTGATTTATTTTAACAATGCGCCGAATGGACACGTCTCTTAATAAAATCTAATTGAGAAAAGTTCGGAACCATTATTCCATTAAACCATTCGATCATGACCATGCAAATTTCTTCTAAGATACACGATATACCAGTGATTAGCGTGACATGCAATGTTCTACGCTCTGAGTAAATTATAAAGTGATTAATGTGAGTATGATACGAGTGACGTGTGTAGTGAGAAGACCTCGACAAGACGTTGGACCTCCTAAATTTACTGTCTTTAGTAAAGTGAAAAAATTATGAAAGGAACGTAACCAAATCCATTACTTAATCTCCTGGCAGGGGCTTCGAATGAAAAACGCCAAAGCAAAATGAATTATGCCGGCTTTAGAACGAACACGTTCGCAATCTTTACTTAAATGTTGTTTCTACTTTTTCGTTAACTGAAAACTGTCGATCATTCAAAACGTATTCTTTTCATTGAAATTAAATGTCTTCAGTTTCGAATCAGCGAAGTTCACCTCCATACAATGTAGAAAATATTTTTTTAGCTTAAGTGCTTGCCAATTAAAATGCAGTATATAATTTCAAAGCCGGGGTGACTGCGAAAGAGAAGTCGAAAAAAAATTATAATGAGAATGTTTTTTACGAGTTGTAAAGTAATGCGGACTAGTTGCTTGTTAAACCTCATCCACTCGCGTAAGCAGAAAATCGAGGGAAAAAAACAAAAACAAACAAACAAACAAACGAAGCTGTAGGAATAAAATTAGGGGAAAAGGACGGCTCAACCTTGGTGAAACCGATTGAGAATTTCGATTTAAAATTGTTTCATTTCAATTTTGTTCAGGAATTGCATTGTTAATTTTAATTATATACATGTATTTAATTAGGATTATTTCTAATTATTTGGATTTAAAATAAAGGTAAAGAATGCATCTTTTTAAATTAGAATATGTGTTGATTCTAAATTACTCTTTAATTTATTTATTGATACGGGTTTGTATGGGCAGTCCTAATATCTGTGAAAACATTTTTGTAGACAGGAAAAACCTTAATCATTAGTTAAATTTTATTTTAAATTATTAAAATTATTTCTACGAACATTATAGTTTAATTATTGCTTGGTACAAAAAATTTGTAATATCACCAATGTAATGTGCAAATACATACAGAAGTTTAAACAAAATGGTTTTACTAATTCGTGCTACGGCAATGGCAAGACGAAATTGTCAGCTGTCTGGCACTACCGAAGAGACTAATTTGCATCTAGTTTCTGCAAGTAACTCGAATCGTTTTCGATCCCTTGGCATTTGCTGCAATTTAGTATCAAAGTCTACTGAGGAAGGTCACTCAACGTTTGCGCATGTGACGGTAAGTCATATGTATGAAAATATATTGGTTACGAAACGTGTTTCAGACAAATGTCTAAAACAATATATTTCGAAAATTATTCATTACGCAGAGCGATATTGATAGATTTTAATGCTCAAACAACTTTGTTTGCATTCTTGATGTGGAACCAAAAAGTGTTAAGTAATTCAAGTCGTTAAGTTCATTGCTGCAAAGAACATTAAAGGCCGCTTATGCATAAAAATGTTAGTGTTGGTTTTATCGAATTATCTTATAAATCAGTTACCAATTATCACATATATTCACAATTAGTATGGTACAGTAATTCGGCCGTGGAGAAGAAGGCTTGGTTCATATGAACCCAAGAGTGTTCATGTGAGCCAATTGCGAGAACACTAAGGCTTAAGGGGGAAGCTTTTAGCTTACAGAAGTTAAATTTTATTTTTTTCCCACTTTTTTCTCCATTAAAATCATACTCCACAGCAGTGAAAATGAACTGGCACACAGAAATATCTTTCTTCTGAGAGGACAAATTTGATTTTAACTTTAAAAAATTTTTGTTTTGAAAAATCAAAATTCAACCAGTTTGCCATGGACTGACTTAGTGTTTCCCTGATAACTGAAATAATTTTGAAGATTTTTACAAATTTATTCTTTTAATTTGTTAGCAATACTCAGAGGTACAAAATCATGCTCTTTCATTTAGATATTTGGATAAATAATATTTTTAATTTGAATCCAAAATTAATATATTGATTATTAATAGTTTTTTACAGTTTTATAATTTTGTATCACAAAACCTATTGATCTAAAGTGTATGATTTAGTATAGTTTTGTAGATAATATTTGATAAATGCGTCCTAAAAATTTCATTGCTATAAAATTATTAGTTTTTTAGTCATAAGGGAAACCCAACTTAAAAACGATAATCCTGAAAAAAGGGACGAAGTTTGATTCATGAGTTTTGTTTACTTTACTACTCTAAAAGATGCATGATACAGCAACATATCTTTTAAATCATAACTCAAAAACTATTGCAGATATCGAAATATTTTTTTCACCGAAATATTCCTGAATAATTAATACATATGAAAAAATGTTTTCAAAAATCGAAATTTTTAAGGTTTTAAGGTGTATCTTCTCCCTTAAGGACGAGGCTTACAGTTCAAAACCCGGTAAGGTATAAATGTTTTAAATTGATTTCGTGGAGTGGGGTGCATTGTCAATCCGTGAATTGCATTTATACACGAACCAATCCATAATCTATTAATATGATAAGATACTGTTTCAAAAAACATCGATATTTTTGCTGGCGATATGGCAATCTCAAACGAAGAACCATCTGATCGAGGAATTGCAGACTCGCAATTACACTCGCTGACACCGGTTTGAGTGCTCATTACTTCTCTCAAAATGTAAAACTCACACCCATTCAATTTCTCAAAATGGCAATACTAATGAAACAGCAAAAAGGGCCATTAAAAATTTTATTGAGTAAGGATGACCACAAGTTTAAGAACTCAATGACAGTTCGGACGATTCAAACGCAGAAACAGATTTCAAGGTCCAGCGCGGATTTTTCTCGTGACCCCAGACAATCTTTCACCCAATTCAATTTCTCAAAATCATGGTAGCAAATGAACCAGCAAATAAGGTTTCCACTGCCATCGAAAATGTTATTGAATAGGGGTGACTTGAAAGTTTGAAAACCTCTGAACTAATAACTGCGTGGACGATTCAAACGCAGAAACAGATTTTAAGGTCCAGCGCGGATTTTTCTCGTGACCCGAGACAATCTTTCACCCAATTCAACTTCTCAAAATCATGGTAGCAAATGAACCAGCAAATAAGGTTTCCACTGCCATCGAAAATGTTATTGAGTAGGGGTGACTTAAAGTTTGAAAACCTCTGAACTAATAACTGTGTGGACGATTCAAACGCAGAAACATATTTCAAGGTCCAGCGCGGATTTTTCTCGTGACCCGAGACAATCTTTTACCAATTCAACTTCTCAAAATCATGGTAGCAAATGAACCAGCAAATAAGGTTTCCACTGCCATCGAAAATGTTATTGAGTAGGGGTGACTTAAAAGTTTGGAAACCTCTGAACTAATAACTGCGTGGACGATTCAAACGCAGAAACAGATTTCAAGGTCCAGCGCGGATTTTTCTCGTGACCCCAGACAATCTTTCACCCAATTCAACTTCTCAAAATTATGGTAGCAAATGAACCAGCAAATAAGGTTTCCACTGCCATCGAAAATGTTATTGAGTAGGGGTGACATAAAAGATTGAAAACCACTGAACTAATAACTGCGTGGACGATTCAAACGCAGAAACAGACTTCCAGGTCCCGCGCGGATTTTGGTCGTGACTCGACCCACATCTTTCACTGAATCCAACTTCTCAAAATCATGATAGCAAATGAAACAGCAAATAAGGACTCCACTGCCATCGAAAATTTTATTGAGTTCAGATGACTCAAACTTTTAGTTTGAAAAACTCTGACCTAATGGCTGCGCGGGCGATTCAAACGCAGAAACGGACTTTAGGTCCCTCGCGGAATTTGCTCGCGAGTCGACGCACATTTTCCCCTCAATCCAACTTCTCAAAATCATGATAGCAAATGAAACAGCAAATAATACGCTGCCATCGAAAATTTTATCGAGTAGAATTTCTCAAACTAAAAGTTTGAGAAACTCTGACCTAATGGCTGCGCGGACGATTCGAATGCAGAAACAGACTTCTAGATTCCTCGCGAAATTTGCTCGCGAGTCGACGCAAATCTTTTTCTCAATCCAACTTTTCAAAATCACGATAGAAAACGAAACAGCGAATAAGCCGCTGCCAACGAAAATTTTATCGAGTAGAATTTCTCAAACTAAAAGTTTGAGAAACTCTGACCTAATGGCTGCGCGGACGATTCAAACGCAGAAACAGACTTCTAGATTCCTCGCGGAATTCGCTCGCGAGTCGACGCACATCTTTCATCCGAGTGAACGTAGCGGTGGCAGAGGTAGGAGATAGAATGTCGCGTGCGAGGACGTGGGCGGTCAGAGGCGAGGTCCGGCTGCAATTACGTCACTCCCGTCTCGCTGACGTTTGGAGCATTCTTCTCCGATCCGACCATCTACGAAACTCCGCGGCACGGCGCTGGACAATGACTACTACTATGACTTGGCGACACCCACGCAACCCCCGCTATTCTTCTGCGAGGCATTTCATATCCTGTTTCCGAGAAGGCGGAGTAGACGTCGGAAAAAAGACTTTGCGCACTGTCTCCCCAGAATCGTGAGCAATCCACTAATAAGGGGGCGAAACGAAATTCCATAAAAAGGTGGAACACGTGAAGACACACATGATGCATATACTCTTCTATTAGTAAATGACCAGACGGAGGAAATATCACGCATTTCGCCTTCACGAAGAAACGTTTAGGTCACTTTGTTGGAAATGTAAGTCTGCAAAAAAGATTACTACTTATACTGGTTGTTAACAACTAGCAATTATTAGTAATTATTGGAAGTTAACATTCCTTAAGATTTACCACTAAGCCTGTTTAACTGTAATGCGTTTCTTAATGGGAGTCATAAGTGAGAAATTGCAGAAGGAAGTTTGCTCTTCTACGTTACATTATCTTTGTATGTATGTATGTGTCTTTCTATCCATTTATCTATCTAGTATTCTCTCACTACGAAGATACATCGAATGGAATTTCATCGTAACTAAAAATCTCTTGCGCTCAGACGTCTCCGAAAATTCCGGTACCTGTTGTCATAGTTCAATGCTAGACTTTCAGCAACGTTATTTAGATTCTACGATCCCATTTGTATATGTACTGCGTGTGCATTTGTTTGATTTACCTTTATTTCTTTTCATCAAATAGGGCAGATGAGCTCAATATTCTACCGCTGCTAGTAAAGAAACAGAACGGCAAGTTTCCTTTTAATTTTGTCATTTATACGATTTTTGGTCAAAGATATTTCTTGTTATTTTGCAGAAACGTTCTTTATCCACTCCCGAAAGTACGAAGGAAGTATTCTTCCGCTAGTAATTATTCTGAATTTGTTATCTGAAGAATCATTACATATTACTTTATTCATCAACCATTATGGCACACTTGACGGTACTAAACGTTTTGCAATGGAAAGAAAACGTAATTTGTACAAATTGTCAATTTAATTCAAGTCTTTTTAATTTCATATCTTGTCTTGATAATTTTATATTATCTTTATAGCATTGTAGTTAACAAAATACTCTAAATAAAATATTAATGTTATTATGTTGATGAAGTGCTTAATGGCATTTTTGACTGAATATATGCGTGGATTAATAAAGCACATTCCTTTTTCCATTACATTAAAGAAAATGGATCACAAGCAAAATTTGTTATTAAACTTTTTTCCATATTTATTTTTGAAATTTTATTTGAGTTATTAATCGAGTTCTGATAATGGCACAGTTTTTGTTAACGTAGATGATTTTTCCCCCAATTTTTCGTAATATTTTGATTATGGAAAACATTAAGTTCATTAGATAGGCAATGACTCGTACCGAAATATAATTATTTATTTGACTTAAACCATTTTGTTTTATTCTTAATTAAAAAGATAAACGTAAGAGAAACAATTAACGCTCGCGCCTAAGTTATTATTCCTACCACGAATTTTATTTCATGACCACACGAAATGAGTGTTGTTATTATTAAAACAAGCAATCGAAAATAAATTGCAGCACGTCCGTGTATTTGAGAAAATAATAAAAGAATGTTAAACGAGGATGTGTTTAAGGAGCATAGTCATTATTATTACCTAACGATATTTTCATATGACTAGATGCAGTTACACGTGAACGTAGATCAAGGTCTGAAAAGTAATTTCTTCGTCTGGAATCAAAATAATCACCGTATTATTATTATACGTTACTCTTCATCCTTTGTTTACACGTATCATTTACGTGAGTTGTAAATCGGCTTCATATTTCTTAGTTGTTCGTGTCAGTGCAATTTCTCAGAGCTGAATTATTTCCTTCTGCTGGTGATTTTTACCTCAAATCTGGCTGCCGCGTTCTCTGGAAAATGAACGGGGGAGTGCACATTCACGACCCACTGCAAACTGCAAAGACCTCGCCACTCTAATGAAGCCACCAAACAAGTTTTTGCTTGGAGCACATGACTCCTCATGAAACTCCTGCTCTGGAATTACTCTTCTCGCTTCGGAAAGACGTCGAATTTTGTCTCGATTGAATCTAACATACAATAGTGAATGTGGGTAAATCAGATGAACTGGAGCGATATGATGAGGCCACTTTCGGCACGATGACACTTAGTGAAGTAAAGAAGCTGTACGTACAAAAGGAAAAAAACGGTTTCGTGTTCTGCATTGTTCATTTCGTTCAGGAGTGGCTTCTATTTGCGTTTCTGAGTTGTCAAATTCAGGATTGGACAGACTCAGGAATGGTAGTGAGGAACTCGATGAAGACAAATGTGGTCGTGAAAAGGTAATTATTAACCAGGAAAAGCGAAAAAATTCTTACTGCTTATAATCACTCTTAGCAATCCGTGATTGTTCCTAAATTATCTTTCTGTATTAAATGAACGAAGTCATTAGCGCATGTATAATGTTAGATGCTGTATTTAGCATATAATAAAGAAAAAAAATATACTTTTGTTTTTAAGGTGTTTATTTATATTATTTTGTATACGATACCCATTTATTTTTATATTATTCTCTTGACGGTAAAGTCTATGCTGACATAATGTCTCTTATTTTCTGCGTTGGATAAAAAAGCTTTGAGTTTAATTTCGTATACTCTGGGATATTAATATTTTATTACAAGATTCAAAGTTATGAAGTTAGAAGCGCAAATAAAAGAAAAAACTTTCTTTCGAAACGAAAAAATACTTACGAATATTTCTCTACAACAAAAGATTGACAAAAAAGTTATTCTTGATTGAAAACATTGAAAGACGATATATAAGTATTTGTAGTAATAGTGTGATAGTGTAAAGATATATGTGTGTGTGTATGTGTGTGTGTGTGTGTGTGTGTGTGTATGGAACAACTAAGTGATAACACCCCTTGTATCTCCTCAAGCGTGCAAGATACGAAGATGCCGTTTGGACAATCGATTGCCTAAACGGGGACTACTTCAGTACAGCATACTTCGTCTTTGTACAATGTTTTACTAAGAAGATATAAGGTCAACTTTATTTTTTTTTAATGTAATCCAATGCTAAATCGTACTTTATCGTAATAGGCGTAAAAAGACGACTTCAAAAATGTGTACATCTGTATTTAAGCGAATCGTTTTTCAGAAATTGATGTGATTTTGTAGCGTATTTTTCTACGGAAGTGGCACATTTCCATTCGACGTTGCCTCTCCAATCCAAATTGAATTTATGGTGGACAAATCGAGTTCTCTTAGAGTTTGAATTTCTTGTAGTTTCCCCATTTTTCCTAGCTCTCATTCCATTTTTCATCGTCATACCTACTAATTAACAATCTTCTCATTACATCATTGCTAATGCACCTAAGTAACCTAAGGGTTGAAGAACCCCTAAACTTCAATAGTAAATAAAGTTAAATATTAATGTAAAACTGTTTAACTTGAAAACTCTTCCCTCTTAAAACATCTCACTAGACAAATCTTGACTAATCTCGTTGTTGCCCATGTTTTGATCGGTCTGGGAAGAGTCACTGATCTGTGCAGTGGTCAGCAGTAGAGGTACTCAACTGCTATAGTATAGTTGATTCGCACTATGGATCCGAAGTTGTAATCTATCATCTGTTGTCTCCGCCCGTTTCTTGAAGCTGGGTGACGACGTAACCTCTTCTAGATGCTGCTAGGACGCATAGACGTTTAAGGAGAGAACAGGTAACTAGTTTTTTTTCTGAACAGATGAGAAAGTCACTGTGTGTTCCAGTTTCGTTGCAGCACCGGTTACCCTAGACCTTTCAACACTATTTTCAAGGCTGTCGAACTCTTCAGAGACCTTATTTTTACTTTTTTTGAGAAAAGTTTTACTAAAGTACACAAATGCTAATAGTTTCGATACATTTATAGATTCTGTTAAATACGAAATAATTGTTTTGTGAATAATGCAATATATTTGTACAAAAATTGAAATGTAATTGTACCGCATAACGAAAACAATTAACGGTTAACATGTTTAGAAAAAATAATGTTTTGGTTCCATTTGATTTTTCTGGTTAAATTAAATTACAGTTATCTCCCATTCCGAAGACTGAGAGAAGAATGAATACTAAGAGACTGTACAGACTGTCATATTACATTCACCAGATAAGTGTAATCTTCGACGACTTGCTGCAGTATTTACTGAATCATAAAACGTCCTTGGATAGGTATTAGTTAATTAACTCGTCCTTAGAATGTCAAATAGTTATTCTGTATGAAAATATTTTAAGTTAAACTGTTTTACTTATTTTTACTTTCTCGTATACATACGTATATACGGGAGTAATATACGTAGTATAGAGAAATTTATGTAATGATGCGGAAAATCGATTTCGAGATTTCTTCCGGCCATCGGTTGGCCCGTGAACACTACTACCGCCTAAAACACACGATCTTTTCGAAATTTAAGAATGCCCTGTCCATCTGGCTCTAGTTGAAGCTTTAAAATTTTGAAAAACATTCTTTAAAATTTGGAGGTACTTTACTTTAAGACCCCTGGAAATTTTAAATATTTTCTCAAAAACAGCCCCAAATTTTTTCTTTAAATTTCATGTAAGAACAGTAAAATACACTTGTAAAGGTGGTATAGGTCCGATTTTTAGGTTAACTCTAAATTTTCGAAAATTGCAAAAGTTGCAATTTTTTGCAATTAACCGTATCCACTGGAAAAAAATTGAAGAAAAAATTTAAAGCCATTTTTTAGAAAATGGCGTTTGAGCGTTTCTGAAAATGCGGAAATTTGATCTCATCTTTACAGAAAACTGTTCAGTATTCCAGAACTTTTATTTGACATTATTTAAAGCAAATGTACTCATAAATACAATAATGTGAGGATATTGTAACTAAAGTAAATATTACCGAAATGAGAGACAAGTCCAAAAACTTAAATTTTTGTAATTTAAAAAACAACAACAAAAGAATAGAGATATGCCATCGTTTAGGGTTTAATTGGAACTACCCCTACTAACAATTTAAAGAAAAAATTGGGAGCCTTTTTTTCAGATAATATTATTTTTGTTATTTTTTAAAATTGCAAATATTGCACGCACTGTAGCACGAAAACTGCTAAAATTTTCAAAAGAATGAACTTGACCTTAATGAATAAACTAGTTATGGACAACAAATTTCATTTGAAGAAAAAACCTCTACCTTCAATTTTGTCGTTGTAGGAAGACACCGAAAAAATTTCTGCGATTTTCGAACATACAGAGTTAACCGTGAAAATAAGACCTATGCCACCTTTATAAGTGTATTTTACACTATTCTTTCAAGAAATTTAGCGAAAAAATTTGAATTCTTTTTTGAGAAAATTTTCAAAATGTCCAGGGTTCTTAATGTAAAGTACCCCCAAAATTTAAAGACTGTTTTTCTAAATTTTGAAGCTTCAACTAGAGCCAGATGGACAGGAGTTTCTTCAATTTCGAAAAGATTTTACGCCTGGTTTTGACGCTGGTAGTGTTCACAGACAGACGTACAGATAGACGGACAGACGAACGGACGTTTTGAAAAAAACACTTTTTCGGTCTCAGTGGACCCCAAAATGTATATTTCCGTTGAAATCTCGAAATCGATTTTCCGCAGCATTACATAACTTTCTCTATACTACGTGTATTGCTCCGTATATACGTACGTATACGAGAAAGTAAAAAGTGTACTTGTATTAGGCATGACTCTAATTTTCATTAAAACCTCTGATATTCAGAATATTGCAAAAATATTTATATTTAAAATAGGAAGTGATTCCGTTTAGAAAGACGTGAGTTTAGCTTTAAGTGAAAGGTAGTGGTCTCCAAATGTTTTATCGCTTGCTATTAATAACCGTTTCTATAGTGCAATCATTAAATTTTAAGATTGTCATAAAATCAATAGAATGAACGCTTATTTTCCGACATTCGTTCATTGTTTCTTTGTGTGAATTGTAATGGATTTATTGAAATCTTGTGACATTTCCTCTTCGAGCAAACTGGCTGCTCGAAATTGAAAGGAAAATCATATCTTTCCAAGCCATTTATTAACCATTGTGATTCGTATGGCTAGGGCATTGTCGGCAAAATTTCATTAAATTGTATATCTTTCAATAATGTGATGCACTTTTTTTTTAAATCTTACTAATAATTTAGTAATAACACCAAGGACGACCGAAACTCTTCCTTCTCTGTGTCAGTAAATATTATTAGTGACACTTAAAGAGAAGGAAAAGTTTCTGTCCTCCTTGGTGTTATTACACCAAGGAAGGTGTTAACACCAAGGAAAATCGAAACTTTCACTCAAACAAAGTTTCGGATCTCCTTGTTTTTATTTACTTAACTATAAGTAAGATTTAAAAAAGTGCATTTGTGCAATAGTTATCACTCAACAACTGTTCATAGTAACAGAAATGTGCATATTTTAAAGACCTAAAATTGAGGGATAAATTGCACTGAGAAAGAAATCTATGACTTTAATATTGGAAGTGTAGGAAAGTTGCAAAAAACGATTACTCCCGCAACATTCTTATCCACATATCCAAATCACGTTACTCAAACGATCTCTTACATCCTCTTTATTTATCTTTTCCCCCTGTGCCTATTATTTATTGTATAAACTTTCATGTATTATATTGTATTTAAAACCATTGGTTATTTTTAAGATCATTATCACTCTCCAAAATCAAAGAAACAAAATACTTTGTCAGTAATATGTTTAGAGGTTACTTTTAAGTTTCTTCTCATATTTTATTGGTATTATTGTAATTATTCATACCTTTGAAAGACAAATGTTTGTCGAACAAAGATCAATAAATATTTTTAAAAAACGTTTTGCTGAAATGGCATTCTTTCTGCGTTCAAGAGTTAAGCTGGAACACGAAAATACATTATACATAAGCATATTTTTTGGTACATTAATATTTTCGAGAATGCGTACATTCGTGAGGCAAAGATTTCACCGACGGTGAGGTACGTAATAGTATAACATTATATATATAACTACCTGACAAGACCTTAAAGCTAGTCCACACCAACGAAATTAGAAAAAATTCCTACGAGAAAGTCTGTGCCATTCTGTAGCACCTCTAGTTACTTTCTCGTATGCGTACTACGGAGAAATATAAGTAGTATAGAGAAAGTTATGTAATGCTTCAGAAAATCTATTTTGAGATTTCAATGTAAATACAGATTTTGGGGCCCCTAATACCGAAAAAGTTTTTTTTTTTGTTTTGTTTTTAAACGTCCGTCAGTTCGTCTGTCTGTTCGTCTGTCCGTCCGTCTGTGAACACTGCTAGCGCCTAAACCATGCGTACGATCTTTTCCAAATTGAACAAACCCCTGCCGATCTGGATTTAGTTGAAGCTTTGGGAATATTCTTAAATATTCTTGAAGTAATATTTCAGTTGTACTATTAGGAAGGCAAAAAGTTAAAAAAATGTACATTAGGCGACGATAGATGGTCAGAGAATGGAGCAAGACCTTAAAGTCAGACCACACCAAGGAAATTTCGAAAAAATTGCTACGAACATGCCTGTGCCATTCTGTAGCACCTCTAGTTTCATTTATGTTCGATATATCTACGAATGATATCCACAAAATGTCTTCTAAATCTCTGATTTTCTTATATGTATGAGCTATAATGAACTTATTGTGTATTTTTGAAATTCATTATTAAATTGATAAAACACCCATAATAAAAAAAACTTCTTTTAAAGCTCAAGGGATTTGTGTGCAGAAACTTTAATAACAAATGATTTGAGAAAATACCTTAAGAATAATATTTTTATTAAATTGAGAAAAATGTTCGAAATACCATCGTAAAATAAAAGTTTCTATCGAATTTTAGGGGTATATGTTGACATATTTGGTTTTACAATAAAAGAAAGAAAAGTATAAACCTTATTTGTTTTTGATACCAAAAAGTTTCTAATATTTATATTATTATTTTCGACAATAATATGTTGAAAATGTTGGTGCATGTCGCATTATTATGACTAATTACAAATCCTCTGTAATTTATCTCATCTCCCAGTGAAGCCTGTCGTCAGGCGGATGTAGTGGTGGTTGAAGAGAGTGATGTACTGTTTAATTGTACTGCGGGACGCGATGGAGAGATACGGAATTCTTTCTGAGGAATCGTCTTCCAGAGATTCTCTCACAGAACGTGCCATCCAGACTGATTCATTCTATCCTGCGGGTGTTCGTGCCAAGTGAATACCCCTTCCTTCGTTGCGACAGAACGCTATAAGTGCATACATACATGGATTGAAGCTGCAGGGTTTTGCAATTCCAAAATGGTCTCATCACTCTGATATCGAATGATTATTGTGTATGCAGTTGATCAATTCAACTACTGAATAATCTGTGATCGGAAAATAGCTCGGTCAGCATTTCAGCGAAAATGTTCGTACGATTCTTGGAGTTGAAATGAGGTAACTACTCTGCAAGCATTTGGATTCCTCTTATGAAATCCTATGACTTGCTACATGTGAGCGGATAGAGATTCGCGCAAATGTCAACAATGTTTTCCATGAACAACTGACAACAAATACTTTGTGTCATTATAATTCTGATCATTTTTTCATCATTACGAGCGAACACTCTTGCAATGTACCCTCATGTATTAAATTCGTTTTTACTTATATTAATATGAAATTATTTCAAGTCTTAATTTCAAGGACAACTATTAGGTCATGTTTAATAACGATCAATGTTTCAAGTCAAAAACTTCGTTTCAAATTAAAAACCTGAATTATTTGATTTAACTGCGTCTGTAATAAACTCAAATTTGAGATCCGCTTCAAAAAAGTATGTAGACTGGCAGTGAAGATGTGGTGGAATACTGCTACTATACAGTAGATTGCTCACTTGATGTTAAAAAATTACCAGTGGAAGAAGGAAACATTGTAAGCAGGTTACCTTGGTTATTCTTAAATGCAGCGTTCAAAGCCAACTTTCTCAATATCCTTGGAATACTGCAGTTTACTGCTAAGAAGATTGATTACTTAAGGATATCTTGGACTCTTTTACGACAATATTTACTCATATAATAATTTTAAGAAGGTCTAAATATTTGGTTAGATGTTTTCGAGATATTAGATTTCAGAACTACACATCTGAATTGTTGAAATTGTTCGTCGTTTTTCTATTATTATGTTGCCGTTCAAACTGCCTCACCAAAATTATTGAAGAGATAAGTACAAGATACACTTTAATAGGCGGGTGTAATTTACATCATCAAGTCATCACCAAGTCTATGTGAGCAGACAATCACATGTGATCTCTACGGCACCACACATTACCACGTTACGTCTCCTTCTTACTATTACATTCTGTTCATATATGATTTGGTCTCAAAAATTCTTGATTTGTCGCCAAATATCAGCATTTTAGCGGGCACAAAGGTCAAAAGCATTTTTTGCTAAATCATTTAATCTCTCTCTCTCGCTCTCTCTTTCTCTCTCTCGCTCTCGCTCTTTCTCTCTCTCTCTCTCTCTCTCTCTCTCTCTCTCTCTCTCTCTCTCTCTCTCTCCCCTCTGAGTCGATATTATGCCGGCCAGCAAAGAGAGAAACGCAAGGGAGGAGTTTGTGGAGATACAGATCCCGATGTCTTCTCAGGTTTAATTTTCGAAAGGGAATTCTGCGCGTGCAGTGCATTGAAACTGACAGAGGGATATTAAAGCACATCACATCAATTTCCGGGATAAACATGACATTCTATTCTGAATGCGTTTCAGAACGAGAATTCGTCATTTTGTCATCTTCTAAGTGTACTTTGTTTTAGTTCACCTTTTTAATGCTTATTTTGAGTTACTGAACCGATACATTTTTTATATCGTTCAAGATCTTAATTACAGGATTAGTGCATTGGTGCAGTGGTAAGAGTGATTGGTGCATGAGCGCATTGGCAATTAGTTCAATTGGAGAAATTTCTTCACAGGTGCTGATGTCTACTCATTTTATTTGGATCGCTAGGCAATTAACTAAAACACGACAGAATTAAGGAATTGTACATACTACATGAAATGCCTAAAATACATTTCTCTTGGCTAAACTAATTTAATTCCATTTCCCCAAAATAGTGGACACTCTACCAAAGTATTTTATTTCCCAAATTATGCTACGCTTCTAAATATTTTAATCCTCAACAGATATTTACATCACAAACGAACCATACAGGCACGTTCTGACATTTCTTCAATAAAATGTTTATTTAATAGATCGCTATCGCATTGCGCACGTTCCTTCTCCTTTTCCTAGCGTTGGTCCAGCGCAATTGCAAGATCCGCAAAAACTCCTCGTTGGCATGTGCCGGTTTACTTGGGTAGTACTCGTCCATGGCGCGGTTTGGTAGAAATAATTGAATGATGGTAATGGGAAAGAAAGATGGCACGTGAATGATGGTGACGGGAAGGAAAGATCGCACGCCCACTGCACAGGATGCAGCTCCGATGTTCGTGTGGAAGTGATCACCGGAATTACCGACTGCTCAAAGCAGTCGGCCGATTCTGAAGGTGCCGCAATCTCACTTATGTTAACCACAAGCAAATTTCTGGTCCCTTGTTGGGATCGCACCCACAAGCTCCCCAATCACTAGAACGCTCGATTGATTGATTGATTGATTTTTTCGTGTTTCCGGGCGCGTCAACTGCTTCGGTCATTAGTCCCATTAGTGTAGTGCATGTTTTTTTCTCGGGAGATGGCGGTGATCTTCCCCCGCTGGATGGCGAGATCCGGCGCCGACCTACCGTCGGCTAGTGGGGTTTCCCCCTAGCCAGGACTCTCCCACCAACGGGGCACCGCCCCAGTCGGGACAAGCTCTAAGCTCCCGACCGGTGTCCCGAAATATGTGATAGTATAGTGAATGTTAGTGTAAGTGTGTGTGTAAGGGGAGAGGATAGGACAAGGAAGGACAGATCGCGCGCGGTCCGTGGCCCGTTTGTTAGGGTACTGCTCCGGCATTCGCCTGGTGTTGATCGGAGAAACCACGGAAAACTACCGATCGGAGCAGCCGGCCGCTAGAATTCTCCTCCAGACAGCAGCTGAATTCGACCTAGCTGAATAGCTAGTGTCGAAAATCCTGCCGCCGTCAGGACTCGAACCGAGGACCTCCCGGTTAGAGGCGCTGCAGTGACATCAGTTGATGCACTGAGCTACCGCTACCGGTAGTACGCTCGAACCATAAGGCATTATTCACCTGTGCGGTTGCCGCTACCGGTGATGTTATACTTGGGTTTTCGTAACGTGGCGCGTGAGAGGACTTGCCTTTCTGATGG
This sequence comes from Teleogryllus occipitalis, assembly GCA_011170035.1. Lineage (NCBI taxonomy): Eukaryota > Metazoa > Arthropoda > Insecta > Orthoptera > Gryllidae > Teleogryllus > Teleogryllus occipitalis. The sequence continues at coordinate 262,329 of BLKR01001426.1, forward strand.
AATATGATTCGATTTTTCGCATCTTTCTCCGTCATGCCGCTGGATGTCGCTCGATCTGCAGCACTGCTTGACCCGGTCGCAATCATGCGAATCTGGCGGCACGACCAAGAAAGACGCGAAAAGCCGTGCCGTTTTCCATCGTGAAGACAAGGCCCTCACGCGCCACGTTACGAAAACCCAAGACTAGTGAGCACCTTCCTTCTGGCTGCCGTTCAAATAGATCGCAAACGTAACTCCCACTCGTGGGGCGAGACGTGACAGCGCGTTGCGGAGGAAGTCGCGCGTGCGCAGTGGCCGGCGAGGCCCTCGGGGCTGACCGTTGGTCGAGGCCGTGCGCCCGCCCGGCCGGGCAGGTGGAGAGCCCGCGACCTCGGGCGGTGGGCGGTGGGCGGTGGGCGGTGGCGGTGGGAGGACGCCTGCAATCGCACTGCGCCGCGTCGCACCTTCAGCGCTGCCGCACGCTCCCAGGCATCAGCCATAAGATAATAATATAAAATAATTAATAATAATAATAATAATAATAATAATAATAATAATAATAATAATAATAATAATAATAATAATAATAATAATAATAATAATAATACAGTAATAGCCGATCCGATGGCCGAGATCGTTAAGGCAGGATCGCGGGTTCGATTCCCGCCTCGAGCATGGTTGTGTTGTTTGTGTATATCTATTTCATCATCATCGTAACTTCACCTCATCCCCCCAGGGCTAACAACCCTGGGATGTAAAAATGGAATCTGCATTAAATTGCAAGATTTCTCCCTATTGAAAATAATGTGCACCTACCCAGTCTGAGCCCCGGTACGATGCACGTATCTCGAGGCCTAATGATCGACGATTCCCAGAAAAAATGCAATAACAATGCAATAAAATAATAATACTACGGTAATAATATAATAACGTAACGGCACATATATAATAGCACGTTATACAACAAGTTTATACCACTAAGCTTTATTTCAAAAGTTCATGTTTTGAAAATGAGCGACGTTAGGAGCGAGATTTGAAGTTTGTACGAATGTAATACAGCAACATTATGAACGAATTGCATATGCTATTTTTGTAATAACAGCATTATAAATTCATAAGAGGATTGAAGTTAATTTTTCGAAAGAACTTTATTGTGACCTTATGGGTATTTGATAGCTGTGTGAAAAAATAGTGGTCAGATTTTCGGTTTTTCTATTAGCTCCCCAATGACGCAATTATTCGTGACATAAACGGCAAATAAGTCATGATCTGTACCGTTATATCCTTATAATTTTATATACGATTTCTTGTAACGTAAAAGGTCGTTTAAAATGCTGGAATTTAAAAAATCTAATTACTATCTTGCAGAAGGCAGTCATTACCAACATGTGATTAATGGTCAAAAAGTCAAAATTTCTATGATCGTTTTTAAAAAAAATGTATTTGCTTAAATGATATAGACGTAATGTAAGTGTGTTCAAGTATATTATCCTCTATACATGTATTATAATTTATTTGAGTGTTAAATTTTAATTTGTTAGCAGAGCGTGACCACGCTTTGCTTTTTACCTGTGTGATGATAACTGTTAAAGTAGAAAACAGTGAACTAAGGAAATAATAATACTACTTGTAATAATGACAATGATATGTAAATATTATTGTACTCTCGATCCAGTCTCGTGTTCAATTATTTTGACACTCTTCCGGCGTGACAAATTAAATGGGGGGGGGGGGGTACAGAGTAGTAATGTACAGAGTAGAAATGATTAGCATTTACTTCACGAACGTTGGCAAACTTCTACTGTGGTGGAAAATTATTTCTTGCGCCACTCGAGAAAATTCACATGAAAACAATTGATCTAAGCTGCTAGAATTCAAGAAAAACCACTTCAAAATTTCTATTAAAAGAAATATGAATTATACATTGTGAAGGAATTAGGGTCCATATTTACAGACCATTTTATGCAAATTTTGTGATAATGATTTATTTCAATAAACCTAACCTACAACAGTTCGCCCCATCATTATGCTGTAAAATTGAGTGGTAAAAATATATAGTAAAAACTTTGAAATTATTTACAATAGAGAAATGGGGAAATTGTGACAGGTCAGAACTTACTAGACACTCGAGAGCTCACAAAACAAAAAAAAATTGTATAATAACATTACGGTACAGTAAATTGTCACTAGAAGGACAAGGATAAATTAGTGACGTTGGTGAGAGGGGTGGAAAGAATGAGATCTGAGGGATAGGGACAAATTAATTACATGAATAATATTGATTAAACGTTGCTCTATTGTTTAACGGAATGGGTAATAAAATTCAACAACTACTTTCTTTGATATTCGGTAATTCGTGGTGTCAGATTGCATGTGCATGGACCCACTTTTAATATCTCTTTCACATAATTAATTTCAATTTCCTCCAATGGTTTTCACAGAACAACTTAAATCGCTTGTGAAATTTGTCACCAACTGCACCCACCGGAAAAGGTGGTTCAGGGCATCATCTGATGTCACTGCAGTGCCCCTGTCCAAGTATTCAAGCCCCGACGGCGGAAAAAAAGTTTCGACGCTAGCTTATCAGCTAAGTCGAGTTCAGCCCCTGCCTGAAGGAGAATCCCAGCTGTCGACTGCTGTGATCGGTAGTTTTGCGTGGTTTCTCCCATCAACACTAGGCGAATGTTGAAGTAGTTCTCTAACAAATGGGCCACAGTCATCGCGCGATCCTTCTTTCCTCTTCCTTGTCCTTTCCTCTCCCCTTACTTACACGCACACACACACACACTCACATTCGCTACATTACCACACACGCCTGGAGACCGATCGGGAGCTTAGAGATTCTCACGGCTGGGGTGGTTCCACGCAGGTGAGAGATACCTGGTTGAGGAAAATCCTCGCAAGTTAGGTAGGTCGGCGCCGGATCTCGCCAGCCAGCGGAGGAAAGTCACTGCCACCTCCCACGATAAAAATATGCACTACACGTACACGATCAATGAGCTTACGCGTCCAGATTCCATAATCAATCAATCTAACTGCACCCACTGAACTGACATTTTTGCGGCATTATCATCTTGCGCTCCAGCTAAGAAAGTGTATTGTGGAGTGTAGTATCCAAACAAAGGCAAAACGTCATAAAATGGTCTTTTATTCAATATGCAGGTACAATAATGAGAATCCCGTGTACAATAGCCAAAGTTCCAAATAACCTGTAGTGTGTGCCAATTGCGAAGCCGTTTCACCACGCAACGGTCGCCTTCCCCTCTGGCCGAGGACGGTGACGCCCCGCTGACGTAGCTCGGCGGCGGGTCTTTCAACCGCGCGCGGGCGGTCACGACATGGAGGGATGCGGTCTTAGGCGATTCTCAACTGTTTTACAATCAACGACAAAAATCAGTCTCTGACATGTGCCCTGTTTGTGTGTACTTATGTGCGTTTTATCCAGCGCAGCACTAGAACGCGTCGAGAAATGTCTGCCAAATTTTGCACAATGTCAGTGTTGAGCGAACGAGAAGAAATAAGTGTTCGCAATTTAAAGTCAATCGGTACTCAAATTCTGTTAATGCAACCCGCAATGCATTTATGTATTTTTGGATTGCATGACAGTTGCGAGGGCAGGGGCAGGGGCGAAGCAAGCAGCCGTGGGACAGAAAGGAGCGTAAGTGAAGGAAAGGGGCGGGGCAGATCAGGGATAGTCGGGAGGAGGGAGTGGAGTGGAGCAGTGCTTGTTGGGGAGAGGAGGACGGTGACGGTATGGAGTGAAGAATATTGATAATGATGATGATAACAACAACAATAATAATAATAATAATAATAATAATAATAATAATAATAATAATAATAATAATAATAATAATAATTCAATCAAAATACTTGTATTATGACGATTGCAACCAAAATACTTGTAACTGTCAAGCGGTTTGTTGAAATAAAAATTATCATTATTATTATTATCATGATGATGAGGACCGGGAGCGGTAGCTCAGTGCATCAACTGATGTCACTGCAGCGCCTCTAACCGGGAGGTCCTAGGTTCGAGTCCTGACGGCGGTAGGATTATCGACACTAGCTTTTCAGCTAGGTCGAATTCAGTCGCTGTTGGAGGAGAATTCTAGCGGTCGGTTGCTCTGATCGGTAGTTTTCCGTGGTTTCTCCGATCAACACCAGGCGAATGCCGGAGCAGTACCCTAACAAACGGGCCACGGACCGCGCGCGATCTTTCCTTCCTCTTCCTTGTCCTATCCTCTCCCCTTACACACACACACACACACACACACACACACTAGCATGCACTACGCTACCACATACTCCGGGAGACCAGTCGGGAGCTTAGAGCTTGTCCCGGCTGGGGCGGTGCTCTGCTGGTGGGAGAGTCCTGGTTAGGGGGAAACCTCACTACCCGACGGTAGGTCGGCGTGGTGGATCTCGCCATCCAGCGGGGGAAAATCACCGCCATCTCCCGGGAAAAACATGCACTACACTAACGGGACTAATAACCAAAGCAGTTGACGCGCCCGGAAACACGAAAAAATCAATCAATCAAGCAATGATGATGAGGAGTGAATGAACAATCACAAATACGATCACAAATACGCAGGACTCGAACCTGCGTCGACGCAGACGACGTCTACGCCACGGGGCCGACTTTATTATTATTATTATTATTATTATTATTATTATTATTATTATTATTATTATTATTATTATTATTATTTTTACTATTGCCTCTGGGATGGCTCATGGGTAGCGTACTAGCTTCCCGTACTGTGACCCCGGGTTCGATTCCCGGTGGAGGCGAAAATAGAGTTGTAGCTTTCCTTTAAAGTCGCCCCAGTTTCTGTAGCTGTGTGACGAAGAAAAGCTCAAGCAGGCGGATCTTTCTAGTTACGGGGAAGAGAATACGTCATGATCGCCTCATGTCGCTCTTACCCCCAAGCATGGCAATTGAACTACTCCCAGACATGGGGGACACCGGTAGCTAGCCGGTGAAGTTGGACTACCGACCCAATGACGTCAAATATATTATTATTATTATTATTATTATTATTATTATTATTATTATTATTATTATTATTATTATTATTATTGTTGTTGTTGTTGTTATGGGAGTTGATGTTGATGTGGACTGTGGTGGGCGTTGCAGGACCGACGGAGGGCTTGTGCCCGGCGGTGAGCTCGACGCCGTGGGTGTGCCGTAGCCGCTGCTCCTCCGACCTGGAGTGCCGCACGGGCCAGAAGTGCTGCCAGCACCGCTGCGGCGGCTACTCCTGCCTGACCGCCGTGGCGCTCCCGCTGCGCCCTGTCGCCGCCCCCGCTGCCCCCGCCCCTGCGGTCGCCGCCCCGGCCGCCGCCGCCAGCTATGACCCTGAGTACTCCGTCGTGGAGCCCTGAGCACCGCCCCTTCGACATGCACATGTGGACTGCACCTCTACTTGCTTTTGTTCTAGTACTATATAGTGGTTACTATAAGAAGGGTTCGCTTTGACAAGGACTGCTTGGTCTCTGCTGGCTGCAGGTTGTGTTCGCACTCGTTTGTCAGTGCGTTCGTTAACAATCAGTTCATTTGTGAATGGCTTCACATCATAATGTCATCGCCCTGCATGACGTTTATTTGTATCCCGAACTGTCAAAGTGGTCCCGTCTTAAGGCGGCTCCACACATTCGTTATTCGGCAAACAGCGAGCAATCACTTGCCGAATCTCGAATGGTGTGGATGAGTTGCTTCATATTTGCCGACTGACACACAGTCGGCTCTCGCATTACCCACCACGTGTCGGTCTTTTGGACACATCAAAGGAAGCGGACATTCGCCGAACAGATCAGCTGTTCGAGATTGGGCGAGCAGGAGCTCGCTGCTCAGCGAATGCCGCATGTGTGGAGCCGCCTTTACACAAATTCTCCTATAACTGATAACTGGTCGTTGCCGCGTGTATCTCTCGTGGTCGTCTTTTCAATAGGCCCCAACCGCTCCGTTCTCTTCTCTTCCTCCGACCGGTCGGCCCCTCTCGTCTCCTTCGCCCACCCGCCCGCTCTAACCGCCTCGCACACCTCTGTTCTGCCGTTCCCTACTCTTCTGCCCCGCGCCATCCAGCATCAATGCGGATGGATGCGTTGCAGTTTGTATTCAACGAAATTTTGTATCAAAATCAAACATTTGGGACGACTTTTTGAGATCGCGTAATCTATATTGATTTCTGTCGGCTCAATGGTCTTTGTGCAAAAGTTTCAAGCAGTCGCCCTAGTGATACAGAAGTTTATATGGAAAGAGTACGCATACTACGTAAACATATACAATAGGTTTGTTAGAAGTGTGAAAAATATTACAGCAGAAATTCAATCATCCGAGAACAAGCCAGTTCGATTATACGGTTTTTCGAATGAGTGAATAAGGTAAGATATTTAATCAAAAATATCTCAAACGTACAAAAATCTTAAATTCATATTATAAAACATGTAAGGTGTAAAACACAAGTGAAACAGGAATGTAATAAATAGATAACTATGTATGATAACAGAAAACAGTAAGATTTGCCTAGAAGATAAAAAATGAAATCATGTTTATTAAAAAAAAATTCTCTGAAAATCGATTCCGATATCTGAGGTTTTACAGTATATGGTTTCATGAAAGCAAACCAGCACGTGCCCTTCACTCCCTCCCTCTCACCCTCTCTCTCACTCTCTCTCTCTCTCTCTCTCTCTCTCTCTCTCTCTCTCACACACACACACACACACACTTACTCACACGTACACATACTTTACGCTGAGAGTCTTGCGTGTGTACTTATGATAACAAGAAAAAAGAATAAAAACAAATTTCTCCGTTGCATCTCATTTTGTCTATCAGTAGCGTTTTAGGCTTCGTCATAAAAGAACTTATGACAAAAGACTGATACTTCCGGACAATATATACCATCTATTTCTACTTGCGGTTCATTGCACAGTTATACAAATGCAGTCCATATCTCTATGTCGAATCATCGTTTAGACCACATTACATGTCCAACAATTCCGAAGTGTTTTCCATTTCCTCCCCGGCACTTATCGCGTCCGTCGGAAATATTTCGAGAGACATCGCATGATTGTGTATTCATTTAAATGTTCCTATGAACATTCATATGTCCAAAACTAATCGTGTGGGGTACTAAATCCGCTTATGTTCCTTCGACATTTGAGTGCCAGATGATTTGATTCATATTATATCCACACATCGATTGTCAGAAAACACATTAGTTCTCGAGAAACGCGGGGAGTGAAATGTGAATAAAAATGAATATACAATTTGATAGATTGTTTATAGAAATAATAAAATTGAAACAGAAATATTATACAAATCAAAATTTGTTTTCATTCTATGCTTTTATTAAAAAATATTTCGATGGGCTCTTCCATGTTTTGTGGTTAAGAATGTGTATGCTTGTTTTTTGTTTCTTATGTAAACCAGTTGTAAGGTTTTATTTTCTACATTTTTTTGTAATAAAATCACAATAAATATTTGATTTAATACGTAGTGTCTTGTATGGATTCCACTTCATTCCAGTTTTTTACACCCTTCTTTTCTTGTTCATTGATATTTTAGGTAAGAATAGTGTGTAGTGTAGTGGTAGTGCAGCTCCAGCACAGTTTTCAGGAATTTCTCAACTTAGGGTTCACGTTGATATGAAAGAGAAATCACGAGATTAGCTTATAACATTGACGAAAAATAATGAAATAATTTATTGAAAACAATATTTTATAACATTTTAATTACATTTATAAGTATACACGTGAAGAAAATAAAGCAATGAGATGGCAGCGTTTGATTTCGTTTAAAATTTTCTTCAGATAACGTGAAAGGAGACGTCTAGAAATATGCAAGTCAAAAGTTTTCAAGTGGAGTCTCTATTGGTGTGTTACTTTGCAGTTGCGTAGCTATCTGTTGTTTAAGTCTATTCAATTCGGCTTCTGAAAATACACGTCGCCTTTGAATTCGCCTTATTATTATTATTATTATTATTATTATTATTATTATTATTATTATTTACAGTTAATATAATATTAATATTAAAATATTTAGAGATTGATAAAAACAAATAATAATAATAATAATAATAAGTTGTAATAATAATAATAATAATAATAATAAGAAGAAGAAGAAGAAGAAGAAGACGAAGAAGAAGAAGAACACAATGAACGTCATTTTATTCTATTGAAATACTTCTTATACATGTAAATCGTGTTAGTTGGCAGAACGTATGGGGCCTACTGTCACTTTTACTGAGACTTTCAAATGAAAGAGTAACCTATAATTGTATACCTTGGATTTGTGAGTTAAAGTGCTTCAAATTACTTCCAATGAAGTTTTTCGATAACTCAAAAAATTTCTGTGAAGAGCTTCAAATTTCGCATTTACAGTAACGCTTAAATGCCATTTTCTTAAAAACGGCTCCATATTTTTCAATAAAAATGGCCATTTATGACGAGGTAAAGATGGCATGGGTACATTTTTCACCGTTAACTTTGAATTTTCGAAAATTTTGAAAAGAAAAGATACAAACGTTTTCAAAACAATATACATGAACTTAATGAAAGAAGTATGGAGAAATTAATTACTAGCAGGAAAAATCTCTTCTTCAATTTTGTAGTTGTAGGATGACACTGAAAAAATTAAATCTTTTGCCATTTTCGAAAATTCAGAGTTATCATTGAAAATCGGGCCTATGCCAGCTTTATTCGTGTACTTTATTCTTTCAAGAAATTTTAAAAAAATGGAGCCTTTTTTTTAGAAAAGTTTGAAAATATCCCTAGGGCTTCATGTATCGTCATCTCGTGGCGCAGAGCGAAGTCGGTCGCCTTTCACCAAGATGGTCCGGTTTCGATTCTCGTCGAATCTCATGTGATATTTGTTCCAACAAGACAAGTTTGGCTGCTTCACAAGGGCTAGTCCAGCCCCTGTAAAGTGTCCTAAACCCTACCCCTAATCTTATTCCTTCCCATTTCTGACCGCTGGGTATGGACACAGGTACGCAGGAGCGCGTAGTACGAGGTGCCTACGCGGAGATGCTACCTAGCGATGTTCTTGACAACTGACTGCTACGTGATGTGACATGACAGATACCGTTAATGAAGGATTAATTCTATGCGCATAGGATAATAGAGGAATACTCCCCAGCGCAAAAGCGCTCAACGCCTCCCAAGAGGTTTGGAGACGCGTTGCGTCAACTTGAACGCAACAAAATTTTAAAAAATGTAAAGTATGCCCAAATTCCGAACAATGGTTTACAAAATCAAAACTTCGAATAAAACCAGATCGACCGGAGTATATCTATTTCGAAAAAGAAATGGTTTAGGTGCTAGTGGTATTCACCGACGGACGGACAGCAAACAGACGGACGGACGTTTTGAAAAAAACAACAATACTTTTTCGGTATCAAGGGCCCCCAAAACGTGTATTTCCGTTGAAATCACTAAGTCGATTTTCCTCATCATTACATAACTTTCTCTATACTACGTATATTATTCCGTAAAGACCACGTAAATAGTGAAAGTGATGAGTATGTATATAATATAAGTACAGTACCTTAGAGTTAAGCGTAGAGATAGGAATAGATGTAAATTTAAGATATGTTAGATTTTAAGCACAAACCCTAATACTTATGTACCCAATTTATAGCTATTACCTAGAAATGTTATGAGTGTTATTACTGCCGATGCCAAAAGTTAAAAATCGAGACGTAGCAAAGCCATAATCTCACGAATTAGGCGAAAATTTACGACATTACTGCGATAGTAAAACATGAATTCTGTTGCTGCGGCACGTTAATACGATATTGTGGAGTGTTGCTTGCGACATATCTATATAAACAATATTCGAGAAAAATGGATACAAATAATTCTCCTGAACCTAAAGATACCTAAAGAAATGACGTTCGGTTAGGAACTTGACACGTTAATTTCCAGTGGCGACACCTTCATGTCGTCAGTAAATTCGATTACCGTAGTAGTTTCGATGTTTTTGATATTAATGTAGTTTTCATGGAATGGGATGAAAATGAGGTTAATTTACGTAATATACATTTTTCTAATTGTACTATTAACAATATTACAATTAAGAATAATTATTCCCCAAACCAATGTGAATTTCTTCTGAGTTGTTTGAATCTGATATTTTGTACATCGCCATGTTTTTTCCTTAGCAAACATTTGACTTGCAATGAATCGATGCTTGTTTACGTTGCTAAGGATATCAAAACCCGTTGCTAAGGATGTTAAATTTCTTAACATACAGGTAGGTATAAGTGCACTTAATAAACTTGTAGGGTTGCATGTTAACAGGGGTTAAAGACGCATGTGACCGATAAAAATAATAAATTATATAAATACGTATGTATACGAGAATGTAACTAGTAGTGCTACAGAATGGCACAGACTTTCTCGTAGTCATGTTTTCTAATTTCTTTGGTGTGGACTAGCTTTACGGACTTGCCCCATCTTCTTGCCAGCTGCCATCTATCGCTGCCCAAAGTACATTTTTTAATCTTCTCAACTTTTCGATTTTCTAATTGTAGAACCGAAATATTACTTTAAGGCTATTAAAGAAGAGTAAAACGTCGTTCTAAATAACAATTTTCAATGGAAAATGTTGAGCCTTTTTTAAGAAAATGGCTTTTAAGAGTTATTGTAAATGCAAAATTTCAAGCTGTTTCCCAAAAAATTTTTGAGTTTTCGAAAAACTTCATTTAAAATCATTTAAAGCACTCTACCTCGCAAATGCAATATTACTCCTTACTTTCTCGTATACGTACATATATACGTAGTATGTAATGCTGCGTAATACGTGTTATGTAAATGAACGTTCGAGATTGCATTTCAAGTTGCATTGCATTCAAAAATTTTGATCGCGACTAAAGCTCACAACAGACTACACCGAGGGATGCGTTGCGGGAAATGTGCGTCGCAAAATGTGGAAAATCGAAACAAGGAACACTTATTGAGACTGTTTCCCATACACTAGAAAGAGTTTTTTCGTTCGCCTCTGCTGAGGCGAGAGTTCCTCGCTCGAGTCGGTCAGCGAGCGAGTTTTCTCGGACACATTTCTACTCCTTCATTTTTTATATGACTTTTAGGCCTTCGCAACAGCAGGAAAACACTAAACAGTGCGTAGAACTGAGTGATGTTATAATATTTAGCAGTAAAAGACATGATAAACAACCAGTTTTTAATTGTTTACTTGAATTTTCTCTTTAAACGGAAATAAGAAAAAACTTGTGTGAAAAATATTCTTACTTGTATGGAACCAGTGCATAATGAGCAATATAAAAATAAAAATTTGAAGCAAGAAACTTGAAGGGGTATTTTGAAAGAATTTAATTAATTCGTTATTTTCTTAATTGGTATTTATTATTTATGAATGAATTTATTAATTATGGGCATAAAGGCACTTCAAGACTTCGAATAATCTATTTCTAGTGTGTGGTCGCCGGCCTCTTTCCTTATTTCTCGTCGCACATTTCTAAAGAAGGATTTTCCTAAGGATGAGCCAAAGTGACAGTTCGCGTAACAAGTGAAAATCACATGTAATTCAGAGAAGTATCCCTCCGCCGCGACAGCTGTTCAGCCTCGCCTCTTCGTAAAGTGCTGATGGCTCCTGTGAAAACATCCCTATGCTGAAGTCTAAGAGTTTCGCTGAGGCATATGCACGTACGCGAGTCCGGGAAATACATCTTATAGCTCTGGGGAAATACATCTTATAGCTCCCAGACTTTTAGATTACAAAAACGAATTGTACGAATAATAACCAAATCCCACCCACGTGATTCATGTAAGCCTCTCTTCATTAATCTAGGAATTCTACCATTACCGTGTCATTTTATTTACGAATCAGTGGTTTTTGTAAAAAATGACTTGCTCAAAGGCGGGAATATTTTTTCAGAAAATGCCGAAGTCTATTACTATAACACTCGACGTAGAAATCATATTCATCAGGTGACAGTATCAACAGCTCATTACAAAAATTCACATACAATACATGTACATTATTTTACAACACTTTGCCAGATGACATTAAACGATTAAATTCAATAGAAAAGTTTAAATCCCGAGTGAAATCGTTTCTGCTGCTTAACTGTTTCTATACAATTAGAGACTATACTGAGCATCACAAGAAAAGTAACATTAATTTTAACAATGATACATAATGCATTAATTACCATTTGGACTGTATAAATGAGTATAAACAACCTGTAACAACTATTGTAACACAGCTTCCGGGTCAATGACCCCCATCTCGATCAGGTTTTTCGTCCAGTTTCCCTGATCCATTGAGCAAATGCTGAGATGGCCCCTTGTTTTGCTTCTGGACATAAATGTAACTTCATTTTCTGTGCACGTCTTCTAGAATTCAGTGGGAAATACAATTATTCAAATTATCGTTTCCATGTTGTCGCGGCAGGAAGTAATAAGAGCCAAAATTTATTGCTTATTTATCCTTGAAAATAGATTTTATTACATAGATTTTTTTTCTCCCTTTCAAAATTCAAAATTTAAGTAGTATATGACAGTGTAGGGATCACAGAATTTTGAAAATGTGCACACAATTCACTTTTCCCCATTGCACGTCATACGCAGTTTTTAACTGTTTTTTTTGACGTTAAATAAATAAATAAATAAATAAAAATAAATAAATAAATAAAAAAATAAATAAATAAATAAATAAATAAATAAATAAATAAATAAATAAATAAATAAATAAATAAATAAATAAATAAATAAATAGTAAGAAAAATGATTTGAAGCCGGAAACACGTACACCGGTACGTGTCGCGTATTCAAGTCTCAGTTTTAAAGTAACCATACTATTTATCACACGAAAAGTGAATTTAATGTAATTTTTATAAAAAAAAAGAATTTTTACACAAGAGCACATAACACTGCACTTCCTAATTTCAATTATTTCTTGCGGTGCACTATACATTCCCATGCCGGACGAAGATATCACAAAAGGAAGTGTCGAAGCCATTTACAAGTTAGCCAACTGCAAACGAACGAATGCAGGAAGGGAATCTAATGGGCCCAAGGACACAACGACCACAGAACCTTCAATTATGTTGCCAGCACTAGCTGTCACTTTGGCTCATCCTTAGGAAAATCTTTCTATAGCAATGTATCTCTCGGTGTAGTCTGTTGCGGACCTAAAGCTATCTTTCAAAATCTACAAAAATCTGTTTTTGATCTTTGCCAACCACAGGATTTGATTGAAGCAGCTCGCAAGAATCTAAAACATTTTAGGGGTGACTATGAAAAAGCCAAATCCGACGCAATAGCCTTGGGGCGTAAAAGTAGAATTTGGTGATAGCCTGAAGCTTATGGCTTCAGCCTCCAGAAGCCTTTTAAGTTTTGAACACGATTGAAAGAAAATATTTTATAACTTGTTTCAATCCATCCTTAAATGCTGAACCTTCAAATCTTGAACTTTTTTATTTTGGAAAAGTAGAGCAACTGTGACTGTCAACTCAACAATTACTATCCCCAATTTCATAAAGAGAAAAAAAATGCGTAAGAAATAATTTATATTACAATAGAGTGGCCTGTCTTTACCAGAAACATATTTCCCTTACTTTTCTGTTTTAGTTTTTTTTTCTTTAAAATGTTGGATTATTTTACCCTAATTAAAGAAAATTCAAGAAAAGAAAAGCAAGGTATCTTTTACCAATTTATATTCTCTGATTTAACCAAAAAAGGCAAAATGAACTATTGCTTAAAAAATATAAATTATTCCAATTAGAATGTATAACTGAAATAAATGCTGTATTTTTAAGGAATAATACTAGCTTTATAATCATCCAAAATTTTGTCCAAGGAGACCTACCAATTCTCTGATTTTTCTGAATTTTCCAGATCAATGAAATTCCCTGACATTTCTTTGTTTTCCAGAAAATAGCCCTCTTTAAACAAAATGTTATTTCGAGAGATTCCTGCCCTTTTTATAAGAAAGACTGTGGTTCTCAATTTGGGGCAGAATTACTTCCTTTGGGGGAAATAATATACCAGTAATAACTTTTATAAATAAACTGAATTACACACTCACATGCATTTTCTTTTTGGGAGTATGTACCAGTAGCTCACTAGTTATGATGTGGTTGACTATATTTTTGGAAAAAGAATGAATTTCACCATTACTAAATTTCAGTACAGTAACAATGTTCAATTAGGTTTACACTCATTAAGTTAACATTTGAGTACAGGAAGAAAAATATCTTCACCTAAACTAATCCATCAGGTTCTTTGAATCATGAATTTCATTGTCATTGCAGCAAAGTGTATAATAATAATAATAATAATAATAATAATAATAATAATAATAATAATAATAATAATAATAATAATAATAATAATAATAATAATAATAATATTTTATTGAGTCACATACACAATTTCAATCATATATGACAAGTCAAACATGATGTATGTGGAGGAAGTACAATTGCACACATTTTTGTGAGTGCAGAAAGTGAAGTTATATTTACTGTCCAGAAGCAAGGGCCATCTACGGATTTACTCAAAGGACCAGGGAAATATCTGATTGAGACTGGGTCATTAATCTAGGAATTACATTACAATACTTTTTCCAGTTAGATTAAGATGAGATACAGTAGATAATGGTAGGAAATGGTGTGGAGTTTACGACATTTGTATAATAGAAATGGATTTGAGGCATTGTTTTGTCGTAAGTTTTTATTTCTTCAGAAAGCTTTTGCGGCCATCTTCAGAGCGATTCAGAGGCACCAGGGGACCTCAGTTCAGACAGGACAGCTGTCTTGTCTGGAATAAAAAAATTACAACAAGACAATGCCTCAAATCCATTTCTATACAGTAAATAATTATTTTCAGTAGCAAAATAATTTAACATTTCAAGATTTGTACTGTTTTGTTTTAAAAATAAAATTTACTTAGTAAAGTCATTTTTCTACCACTAGTACTTATAATGATAATAATAATAATAGCAATAACAATAATACTAACAGTACATGATATCAATTATAGTAAAATGTTAACAAGATATAATTTAACATTAGTTCATTCAATGTTTAAATCTTAAAATGGTATGGAGAAGGAAGCAGGTTTTGTAATTCTACACCCATTTCTACTGCAACACCAGAAATCAGATTGCAGATTGCCGAGGTTTTCCAGAACACTATAAAAAAGTTTTTGTCTTAGAAAGTGTTTGAGTCTATTCTTGAAACTCTGTAATCCTTTTATGTGTACCTGGTTATTCCAAGAAATTTTGTTTTCTGTGCTTGTGTTATGCTGTTGCCTTCTAATGTCAAGTTTGGTATTGTTGTGTTGAGTGGGTTGGGAACAGCATTGTGATTGTTTTCTTTGTTTAGGATTATTTTGTTTTGGTGGATCCATTGAATTTGTTTGCCAATGGCTGAGTTAGTTTTGTCTTGTAAAGCTTTAGTTGTTCTTTCTATGAATATTATATTAGTGTGATCAGCAAAAAGTACTGTTTTGTTGTTTTCCATTATTGATGGCAGGTCATTTACCAATAAAAGAAATAGAATCAGGCCTAGTGGGATCTGTAGTGGATTCCTAGTGGAGTCTTGCAGGATCCTATAGGTCACATCTCTTGGTTCAGAGTGATGATTTTTTATTTTGTTGACTTCTTGGTAAGGTAACACACTACTATTTGTTTTCTGTCTGATAGCTATGGTTTTATCCACATGTAAGGAATTCCATAAGATTCTAATTTTGACAATAGAAATCTGTGATCTATGTCAAAGGCTTTTGACAGGTCAAGGAAGAGACCAACATGAATTTCTTTTAGCTCTAATGACATGAAGATTTTATTTACAAAGGTGAATCAAGCAGTTTCAGTTGAACGATTTTCCCTGAATCCATGTTGTGAAAGTGTTACAGGGTATCAGGTTATCTTTTTTAACCTTTCATAGAAGAGTTTTTGTAATATTTTTGAAAATCCTGATAAAAGGTAAATTTTTGCAGATATATTTCATTACTGCAGTTTTAAATAAGTTTGGAAAGGAGCCACGAGTTTGTGATTGGTTGTTTAAATATGTAAATGGTTTAACGGAGCAAGCCTTTTAAAACTGAAGTCTGGGATGTTGTCTATCCCAGCAATTGTTTGTTTTCCGTTTTGTTTATAATTTGAAGTATTTCCTTTTCTGTTGTTTCTATGATGTACATGTCAGAAAGCAAGTTTTTTAAGAGAGGCAGTGGTTGTTAAGGAGTAGTTTTCTGATTACTTATTTGCAAAAGTCTGCCAGATATTTCAGAGAAACGTTTTTTGAATATACTGAGCGTTTCATTTTTTAGGATTTGTTATTCTTGTGTGTTCATAAATTAGTTCAATATTATGTGCTGCTTTGTCTGTTACTGATGTTTTTTTTACTACGTTCCACATAACTTGTTTTATTTTTTGAGTTTTTTTATGTACTCACTTTTATACTTTTATAAGTACGACTGAGTGTTGTTTATAGTACTTAACTATTTGATAGTTGCAAGTGTGTTGTTTTGCAAGGATAGGAAAATTCTCTTTTCTTTTGCAAAAAAATTTAATACCTTTTGTTATCCAAGCTTTGCTATTTTGTTGTTTGTTTTGCAATACTTTAGTATTGAAAGCATTCATGACAACTACCTTTCCTTGATTTCAGATAAGAGCTACTGTATTTTCAATAAACTCTTACATTACTTTAAATAATTTTTTTGTTGCTATTCTCAACAGTTGAATATTACTTTCAATTACTGTACATACTCAAGAGTTTTTTTTCATTTTAGTAGCAACGACACTAAATTATTTATTTAATTACTATACAAACAAAACAATTCATTCTGTGAGAAAGTCCAGTGACCAAAACATTTAACTGGAATTCTAGTGAATATTCTGAACAGTCTTCTAAATAGAACACAGAAAACAATGTACCTATTTTTATGACATCTTCAAATTGATAAGAAAATTTGACTGGTTCAATTAGAAACTATTTTTTCATATTTGAATTGGTTATTTTTAAAACCCTGAGCCACTCCCATCTGCATTTTTGCTTTTTGTGAGGAAATAAAAGCTGCAGGATAGATGCATTGTTCCATGTGTAAATCCTGTAAATCAGATGAAGAAAATGACTGAAGACATTGCAAAGTTTTGGTTTTGTTTTGAAAGTATGTCATTGACTAGCACAATATTTATGACTGTATGTATGTACCGTATACAGTGTGTACGAGTGGGATATCACTATTGGAGAGATTGATTAAAAGGGACATACAGAAATATTCCTTAGTACTATCATAGGAACATTTTCTAGCACCTGTTTCCATTATGTGAATCATGTTTGATGTAGACACACATTGCTATTTCACATAAGATTGTAATAAATGTGTAAAATTACAAACTGATCCTGCAATGCATATTTACATTTTTTGGTAAAAAATTCCTGATTACTTTTTGTAATCCTGTAAGTCATAAACTTTTAAATAAGTCCAGTGACTATTGTACTATTGATACAAGTAAATTATGACACCATGGCATTCTCAATCAAGATTTATGCAGCAGAAATAAAAAAAAAAAAAAACTGAGGAAAGTTCTCTATGTACTTAATTATTCAGTTTTTCTTGTTTTCCCACAACTACAATTCCTGATTTTAAAAATAACCGACTCAAATAACTTTTACGCTAATATCTTGTGGCTATGGAACTTGGTTTTATTCACTCTCATATTTTATGGACATTTTTCATAATAATAATAATAATAATAATAATAATAATAATAATATTGTAGAAAAATGGTTCTTTTTAAATTTATTGGACCAAATAAATTATTATAAATTCTACAATATTAAAACATAATCAACAGGAGTATATTCAACCATTCTAATAATAATATTATACATGTCCACAATTGTTGCAATTAAATTTCTAGGGCAGAGACAGATATTTGTGAAGGTTTTGCAAATGCACTGACAATTTTTTTTTTCCGTATACTTACCAGCATTACCATTTCCTCTCTTTCTCAGATGTAATTCATTCTGCAGTCTCTTTAGTCTTAAATTCACAGCTTTTGCAATGCATTAACTTCAACCTTACTAATTATAAAAATTACAAAGTATTAACTGAACAACATTGTAATGAAATATGGACTGAGAATATCTACAATGAAAACAGAAGCAACGGACTTAAAAGGCAAGGACTATTATAAGGACAAAAATAGTGATTGACGACAAAATAACGGAATAAGTGTCAACCTTTACCTAACTAGGTAACAAAATTTCAATCCTGGATGAGGATTTTGAATTAAAGTTGGCAAACCACACCAAAATTAATGGCTGTATTAAAATACACTTCCAACACATGACCAAAAATTACTCCATAATATCACTGCCAAACCAACACATATCTATGGCAGTGAAATGGGCAGTGCTTGATTTCTAAAATTTTAGGTCCCAGAACACACCTCAAATTATTTATTTGTAATAGAAATAATTATACATTTAATGTATAATTTAATAATAATTCAGGAGGTACCGGAAGTACTGTTCTATTGCATTCCACCAGAAATCAAGCCCTGGAAATGGGTATTGAAAAAAAAGAGATACACAAAGAATTGAAGAAGCCCAATTGACATACCCAAGACCAATATTAAGAGTCGAGAAAAGACAAAATAAGAAATAAGGAAGAATCTAAAGACCAAAAACATCCTTGAATACTAGAAATGGCTAGATCATATAAGAGAATGAAACCAATCAGGTGCTAAAGTATACACTGAGAGATGAAAGAAAAAGAGGCTAACCAACAACAGATGGGAAGACTAGGAACAACTGAAAGAATAGGCACAGACCATTGGTCTATACCTAAATAGTACATCATGATGACAAAGTATTTGTATAAAAATCGCAAAGTACCATTAACAGTGCAAGAAAAGAAAGATTATATCTTACGTGGAAAACACAAAAAAATACATGAACTGGAATATTAATCATTATAAAGCCTTACAGTGTATAATAAAACTGGTCTACAATCAACAGGTCTTCAAGGGTTCTGACTGAATAGGACAGAATTTCTAGTATAAATAATAAGTTCCGAGCAAGAATATTAATTTTTGAAACTACTTGAATCACAACAGACAAAGCTTTACTGAAACAAAAACTGTTAAACCATTAGAAATTTAAAAATTGATTGACAAAAAAACACATTGTACCGTGATCACAACATACTTTTTATTTCACCGACTGTAGAGAATAGTATATTTTGGAAAGAGATTAAATACTGAACTTTCATTAGTAATAATGCATTTTCTCTAGTGTGGATGTAGTGTAGATGCAGAATCTTTAGATATCAATGGTTGCTATATTTGATGAATGAAAAGGGAACAATTATTACAAGTTTTGAAAAATAGTTCAATCATAAAACTTAATTTAAAATTAATAAAAAAGTAACTTGCCACTGTTTTCAAAATGTTATTCCCTATCAATTTTTCCAGCATGTTGAATACTCTTATTTTTCAATAACTTATTTCATCATTATGTAACATAACAATACAGTTCTTTTGGCTTTCTGGGATTTGGTTAACAAAACAAAAACAGTGAAATGGGAATTAGTGACCAAAGAATTGCAAATAAATTAACAAAGAAATTCACAATTTTACTTTTTTTTTTGGTCAATTTTGCAATTACATACTTGTATATTTCAAATTACATTCATTTTCATCACAATAAGGTTTCTGTTTAGAATGGTCAAAGAGTTTAAAACATGAACAATAATTTCAGAATTAAAAGCTTCCATACATGCACATATTGTTAAGAGAGAAATAAAAATATAACAACCAACAAGTAATTACTTCAACGATCCACAACCCAAAAAAAAGAGAAACGTTATCAACTTATTTTTGAATGTTTTTATTTTTAGGAGTTTTATTTGCTTCTAGTTATGAGTTTTGCTGTGCAAATTACAGAGTAAGATCACTATAATATACTGATTTTTTGTAAACAGGGACATCAAAACTACATCAATGCAATAATGTATTTTTTCAAAATATATCCAACAAAAGAATGCTTAATAAAATCTCAAGCAAAGAAGTCTTTTTCAAAAAAATTAAGTGCACAATTATGCAAATCAAAGTTCACAAACATTTAATGGTGGCATTGTTACCAAAAACATTTCCTAATTTCTTTAATTTTTTTTTTTTTTAGAATTCAAAAGTAACACTGAGCCATTTTAATATCATAAGGCAAAGGCAGCCATGCTGGCTTACACAGATATTTCACAAAATTTTATTTATTTATTAAATATTTATATTATTCTCTTGAATTCCAAGTTTATTTATTGGTGTAAAACACAGCCAAAAGCAATATAAGGAAGACGATATCTGGTCCACATAAATAGATAATATAACTTAATTTACAAACCTCAGGCATTAAATTTCTCTCAACACGTATTTACAAAATAAGCAAATTCTTTTCACTTTGTTTCTTTACAGGATTCTTTTCTCATTCTTTCTCAGTCTCTGTTTGAGACCAGCAATAATCAAATGGATACTTCTTTTCAGATTGTTGGTAGGTTAACAATTCATTGTTTTTCTCAAAATCTTGGATTTGACACAAGGTAGCAATACCATCGTTTGGCACTTCAATACCAGTTATCTGATTGAATAACTCCTTTGGAGACATAACAGAAGCTACACCTTTTTTATGGAAAAAGGAACATACATTTTGACAATCCCTCAGTAGAAATTCATAAGCAAGAGGATGACTTTTCTCAACTGCCTGGCTTACATCTATGTACCAGCATTTATTGTTGTGCCATAGAATGTTGTACTCTGATAAGTCACTATGAACCAAGCCTGCATCAGTATACAATTTTTTCATTGTATTAACCACATCTTCAAAAGCATTATTTAAATCGGGAAATGACAATGCTGCCTCTTTGATCTTTGGAGCTGGTTTGTGATTCTCTCCAATAAATGACATTACCAAAATATGTTTTTTAAGACTAACAACCTCAGGGCAGGAAATATTAGCTCTTTGCATTCTATTTAAGTTGTGCATTTCCTTCTCAGCCCACATATGAATGATTTTCCTTGGATTTTGTTTGGAAAATCTATCTTTAAAGCGAAAATCATCTTGAATGTATTTATCTCTTGTCTTGAATTCATTTAGTGTGGTTTTAAATATTTTTATAGCACATTCTTTGGGAACAACAATTTCATTTCCTGAGCCACCATCTGCATGCATTACAATTGATTCCTTTCCAGTGCTCAAAATTCCATTGATTTGATCCAAAACTTCTTGATTCAACAACTTGAAAAGGATAAGACGTGTTCGTGGATCAATACCCATTTCTTTTGTAGCTCGCTCACACTTATCATGAGCACGATTACGGCGAGTTTGTTCACTCCGAGAGTGGGCTTTCAAGCTATTGAATACTCTATTGGAAAGTTTCATATCAAATCCACCTCCATCACCTGTTTGAAATTCAGGTGGAAAATTCATCACTCTGCAAGCATTTCTGCGGCTGGACATTGGTATGTCATGTTTTGTGACTATGTGGTCCCCTTCCTTTTTGTAACCACATTTGGGTATACTCTTAAATTGCTTTTCAGAACTAACGAAGCTGTCCAATTCTCTGTGTTTCTCATCATTTACATCACAATCAGAATCTTCATCTAAAAGATGGGTATCTGGAGTCCTTCTAAAATTGGAATAAGATATACATACTTTTGATTTTCCATTGAATTTATTTTCTGTTTTCCTAAGCAAATCATCATGCTCTTTATCAAATTGTGCTTGTAACATATTAGCTATCATTTCATCGTTCTCACAGCCAGGAGTTGCAGAAATATCTGCAGATAAATCGAAAATATCAGTAGGCATGTGAACTTCTTCGAAAACTTCGATGTACTTTTCATCTTCTTTTATTTGAAGATCGTTAGCCAACTGCTCCGACATAATGTCTGACAAACACACTGGATCTGCAGGAGGTTGAATTTTTGCCCATGGTGATGACACTGCGGGTGGGTTTATGTCTGTTGCACCGCCTTCCATTTTGTTAACTGTATACAAATGCTTCAAGACTAATTGTTCAACTGAGATTTCCAAACAATATAGTTACGTAATATTTTGCAACTCAACGACCTTGTCGATAGTTAAGGGTTAAGTTGCCACGACGTCGATGAAAACTAAAATTCTTGAACTTTCACTTCTAACTAGGGCATATAATTCGCACTTATCTTTTACACCGCACTTCTGATCTATAATCTATCAAATTATAAATCTTGAGAGGCTAACGAAGAAACACAAACAAACAATCAAAATATTCCCCAACAAGCCACACCACCCTACCCCACTTCAACCCTGCCACACGCCTGGGCAGCTGCCTGCTGCCCGCTACTGCCTGCTCAACCAGACCCTGCTTATTATACGATTCTATAGATTGCACAACCTGTGCTCACTTGCGCGCATGCGCAACGTTGAGAAAGGCCGATAAAGGTCGAATCAGAAATGACTAACTGGCCGTTCATCAATAAAGCGATTTTTAATCCAGACTACTCGAAAAGTAAGAACTATTTAACGTTATTATTCATAATATCAAGTGCTGAATTTGTTACTTTGAATCTTAAAATTCGCTGATTGCGAAATTTAGCTTTTTCAAAACGACCGCCCCCTCTTCGGAACATCTCAACACCATGTAACACTTAGCAACCTCCCAGATACGAACGTTCCATTTCGAACCTCTCTTGTTCTTTCTAAATTAATTAAAAGAATCTTCTTTAAAAACTGAATGAAATTTGAAGTCCGTTCACTAAAATACAATGTTTCAAGTTAAAAGCTAGTTGATTAGTTTGAGTGTTAATTTGTAGTTTGCTAATATCATAATAAACATAAATAAAAAATATTATGATAATATTCATTGTTCATCATCCTCCTCCCCTTTTTTGTCACAGTTGTAGATTGTGGCGTCGGGTGACTAATGTAGAGTCAATTATTTTATCGCCCTCCTTTGACATTCGCAGATTTTATTGATTATTTTAATAAAGTTTTATTGGTTAATCAATTTACATTATTGTGCTTTTATTTTACATTCTAATTCTTATTTCGTAAAAATACTATTGCAATACTGCGACAGAAAACGGCAAAATTTCGGCAGGAACATTGCCGCAAACTCGTAACGATAAAGTGGATAAATCTTGTTCACAACTGTTCTTGTTTTATCCGAAGGGAAAAAAATAAGAAAATTTATACTTGTTTTTTTGAGAAAATAGTTTTATAAAAATTGTATTTATTTCAAGTGGAAATTAAGCGAAAACTACTTGTTTTTTTTTTAATTGAACATTTCTTAAAGAGCTGATTTTTACTTCTTGCACTAACGTAAGAAGAGAAAGTATTGTAGTCGTGAGCCGGGAAACGGCGAATTTTCGTCACAAAATTCCACCCGTCTTTTTGCCGGGTCCTGGTAACGACAAAGTGGATAAATACTGTTGCTAAATATAGAAAAAAATCCCTCTAACACGTGGTGTCGCCAGAATCCATGTTTTTGTGCGTCCTTCGTACCGAAAAATCGACTGAGCAAATCGTCATTGTGTGTCCGTCTGCACAACGCTTAGCGCACAAATTGTTCAGGCAATTTCTCCAAAAATTGATATTCCCCAATCTTTTTGGCTGATGTCGCGGCCACTGGGAATTGAAACCGATATTTTAATTTTTTGGGGTACTTCACATGAAGCCCAGCGGGCATTTTCAAAATTTAAAAAAATGTCTTCAACTTTTTTGATTAAATTTTGTTGTTAAATAGTGCAAAGGACGTTTAGGAGAATGGTGCAGGTCTCATTTTCGATAAAATCCCTGATTTTGCGAAAATTGAAAAATAATTAATTAAAACTACAAAATTGAAGATAGAGATTTTTGCCTCAGACAAAGTGTATTGTACAAAATTAGCTCTTTAAAACAGGCCATGAACAAATTTTTGAAAGAAGCAGTAATTTGTTGCGTAATTTGCGCTTGAAATTTACAAAATATTTTTTTCTCGAAAACCGCTCCAAATTTTTACTTTCTCGCCTTACGAAGTTCTTCGAAACAAAACAAAGTTGTGTAATCGTGCACTGGAAAACGGCGACTTTTTTCTTTAAATTTTCTTCATATATGTAATAAAGGGCGGTAAGAAATATGGTGCATGCTAGTCTCATTTTCAAGAATTGCTTCTTTTTCGAAAATTGCAAAAATAAAAATAAATTCAAAACTACAATATTTTTGTTACAGATTTTGGGTAATATTACTCCGTATAAAATGTACGTATACGAGAAAGTAAAATGGATAGATTTTGTTTCTGTATGTTGTAAATTGCTACTTTCTATAGTTAGAATTCACGCTTTGTGGGTCCTTGATTCCGAAGAATAGGTTTACGGCAAAACGACCGTCAGTAAACGTTAGTTGCTGAACGGTAAACAGGATTTTCTCCAAAGTTGGTATGCCCCGATTGATGTGACTTACGTGACGGTTCCTGGAATTTGAAATGGGTATTTTAAAATAGAATTAATTCTTGGGTATACTTTAAATGAACCCTCAACATTTTCAAAATTTTCTCAAAAATGACTTGACATATTTTCTTTGGATTTTTCTCGGATAGAGCAAAATGCTCTTAAAGAAATGGGGCCAGATACAATTAATCAATATTACAAGGGGCCGATCCGGTGGCCGAGATCGCTCAGGCAGTAGTGTCGTAGTGATCTCGAGCGAAGGACCACTAGTTGTATTTCATAAGGTAGTATTTGTGTTCGTCCTTTTACCCCTTATCATCGCCATGTCGTTGAATCTTCACAGTTACTACAACGTTAACTCCAATAGTGGTCGCTAATGACCTAGAAGTTAATGTGACCGAAAAGAGGAGTTTTCGCGTAATTTTGCGGAATCATATGCAAATTTAAACGATTATTTTCTCAAAAACGGCTCCAAATGTTTCCTTTATAGAGAAGAATGGCAAAGAAAATGGCGCGGGTTCCATTTTCGGCAAATTCTTTGTAATTTTCAAAACTTGCAAAAAATGAACATTGCTTAAGTACAATAATGAAGATAGCGACATTTTTGTTTAATGAAATCTGTTATAAAAGGCAGTTCTTAAAGATAACTATGTAATTTAAAAAAATGTAGTTTAGCGTAATTTTGTGCAATATTCGAAATTCCATTTTCACATTTTCTGCGATTCATTTGACGAGCTGTCAATTTGCAACAATGGCACCTCACTATATAGCAGGTTGAAATTCTTAGAATTATTTTGATTGATGATTGATTTGGTTTGAACGATAAGGAGCAGACCCGGTTTATCTTACAAAATGTACCAGCGGCGTCCAAGCAACTCTGACAGTTCGATACACTGTTATGTACATTACTACGCTCATGGCACCACCTACACGACAGATAAATTAAATCTCACAACATTAGCACTTACTGACAGGTGACGACACGTCTTGATATCATATTCATAACCTTCGCCACAGCCAAACCTTATCGCCTCCGCGACTTTGTGTGACAGATGAGCGGCAACGCGGAACGCTGGCTGTGGGAAAGTAAACAAATCCTCGCAAGTTGATTGCTACAGAGCTGCTCACATGACGTACCAGAGCACGTGGCGAGAGAACTGTCAGTCGCTTACACGCTGCAGGTACTGTAGAAGCACATGTTGCACGTGCTCCGCTTTTTGGGGCTTTGCGCTTTCTAAGGCACAGCATTTTAAAATGTCTCACTATGGAGACAAAAAGTTTTGCCGTTATGAATTTTGTGAACCTACTGTAAAAAAGGAT
Source organism: Teleogryllus occipitalis (assembly GCA_011170035.1). Taxonomy (NCBI): domain Eukaryota; kingdom Metazoa; phylum Arthropoda; class Insecta; order Orthoptera; family Gryllidae; genus Teleogryllus; species Teleogryllus occipitalis. The sequence continues at coordinate 288,079 of BLKR01001426.1, forward strand.
TGAAACCAAAGTATATGTACAATGATGTTAAAGTTTAATTTTCAGTGCTGACGAATGACATGGTTTAGTTTTAAAATGCAACAGTTTGAAGTTTATTTGTTAGTTTGGATACATTGTTCCTGCTTAAATTACAATCCGAAAAGAATCAGCTGATTCTCTTATGTGCGTATTTATCACGTAAATGTGTCTTTGAGAATTGAAGCTTTATCCGCACGATGTCCGTCATTAATCCGTCGTTAACCGAATTCATTTACTACGCTCCGTGAAGTCACGAAGGCTAAGTGAATTCGAGACTCGCGGGTTCCAGGTCGGTTGACCGGCCTGGATGCTCTGGAATTCGGGATCTAACGGCGTTGAGCCCCTGGCCGAAGGAATAAGAGGCACTGACTGACAGCGACGTGATGAGACTTGACAAAGAAAGTAAAGGACTACTCCAAGCAAGCGCTCAACGCCCAAGGGTTTAAGAGACGCGTTGCGTTGTAGACTCTCTCATCTTTTTGTGAGAGACGGTTCCGCCGGACGACCATGACAACTCATTGCCATGGTGCGGATCAACACCTAAAATTTGTTATAAGAATCTTCTGTTTTACCGCAAACGACACGCGGATGATATCTGTTAATCACTTAACACGCTCTGTTAATCATTTAAGCTATCCGTGAATATTACGTACAAAATAAACGTACATGTTTGAAAATCCTGTTGTCTTAGGGCCCATTCACAATGCAAACATAAGCATAAGCATGGCGTTAACATAAAAGTTAGGACTACGTCTACAAGTGGATTCATTCACAATGCGTTCGCATAAGCATAACACGTAAGACGTTAACTTAAGAGCTTGCAAGCTTCAAGCTTCTGGGCTATGCTTATGTCAGACATAAGGAATGAGCCAATCACAGTTCGTTAACTCAAAATCGAGTATCGAAGTCGATCGTGTCGATTCGTGTGCTGCGTCTCATAGCCAATAGAAACTCTTATTTTGCCTGTGTTTATGTTCGACATTGTGAATACGCCAACTCTTCGCTTGTGTTAATGTCTGTCTATGTGTTATGCTTATGTTTGTGATTGCATTGTGAATGGGCCTTTACTCATCACGACGCTACGTCAGTGATTTCAATTACGATACCGAACTTGTCACTCTTACTCTCTATATAATCACACACCAAACGACGAAAACGAAATAAGTGTAAAATAAGAGCCAGCAAAGCCAAAAAAGCCAAAAGAATCGTTCTTTGATAAGTATTGGAACACGAACTAAAAACAAATTGATACAACCATATACTAAAGAAGTAGTTCTTTACTCTATGATGCAACTAGTGGTGCTAAACAGCACAAACTTTCTGGCCCTTAGTAATGGTTATGTAACACTATATCACAATTTCTCTCCGAATTAACACATCTCAGTCATCACTTTTGTAAAACTCGTTACAAATCGTAGAACATATGGTGCGAAAACTAATATTTAAAACTAAAACATATTTTCAAGCAAATATTAACACCAATTTAACAATTATAACTGTTTTTCATACAGATAAATCATGTCGCAACGATGAGACGTAATTCACATAAATTCGCGAGTCACAATGCGGGACCGGTAGCGGTAGCTCAGTGAGCATCAACTGATGTCACTGCAGCGCCTCTGACCGGGAGGTCCTAGGTTCGAGTCCTGACGGCGCACGGTGTGTAATTTCGGCCATCTAGGTGGACATAATTCAATTTTCCAAAGTACTCAAATGAATTAAGTTGGGTATTTGTTTGATTTTAGAATGTCCATAGTGTATGAATTGGGTATTGTTTTTCTTCTGCATCGCTTGAGGCGGCAGTAGAACAAGTTCAAACTTGCACGATCTCGCGCTGACACCGCGCGGCTCTGTCAATCGCATTTCAGTACATCTCGTGTTGGAGACCATTGCTCATCGCCTTCTACTCACAGAGAGATAGTGATTAAATAATTGTGTTTTTGGGTGTTTCTTCTTTTTATTAGTGCCTAAAGATAAGCAAAAAGTGTTTGCGATTGGTCGTGGGGGTCTTTTGAAAAAGTAAGTAATTTTAGTTCTACTTTCGCGCCATTTTACAAATGTATCTAGACTTTTAATACAGAGTTTACAGGAGTTGACGTTTGTGACTATGTAGGTATTAAACCTTATTCATTTGGCTATTGGAATCATGAAAGATCAGCTGCGCATACCTGCGCACTCACGAGTTTTTAATTTTTTTTCGCAGTGGAGCGCTTGATTTCACACAGGACGCTATTTTATGTATGGTGTGAAAGCTCCACGGAAGCAAGGTATGACGCCGTGCTATCGTATGTTTTACACGAATTAGGTGAGGAAACTATTACCGACACTTCAATCATGCCCATAAAAATTCAAATTAAAAATTTTTGCCAGTTAATCACCAGAAAATGGAAAAAATGTGCGAGGAATAAACAGCGTTTTCTAGAAAATTACTCATCGTGGCTGAAGGAAGACATCAAATTTTCAATAAATT